>UESW01002736.1:135567-167251 GCA_900491605.1 Calamus simplicifolius | reverse complement strand
TATTTAAAAAAAGAGTCCGTCATGATACATTCAAATTATATTTAAAAATAAAATTATTTATTTTTATAGGTTTAAAATATAAAATTAATTAATTATCTTAAAAATTTATATAACTTAAAATTAAGATTTATATTTAAATAAATTTATGTTTTACTAACTTTATTGAATTAATATCTAACATTCTTTGCCCCAAGCCCGTTGAATCAAAATTGTGCAACTGCAATGCTGGGCATTAGTTAGTTTAAGCTTTTAGGGTTATGCTCGGGCTATAGCTTTGAGGCTTAGTCAAGCTTAGTTAGGCTAAGCTCGGATATAATTTTTTTTTTTGCATTGTTATCAAACTCTAGCTAGGTTTGGACTCATTTTGGATCAAGATTGATGCTCATGTCTGGTGTAGATACCAGAGTTCGAAAAAGGCTTTGATCTAATTCAGTATGGCTTTAAATAGAGTAATAATTTTACTTCTTTGAATTTGAGTCATGTAATTAAAGTTAGTTTATTTCAATTTGGGTTCTTGAGTATGTAATTAAAGTTGATTTATTTCAATTTGAGTTCTTAAGTCCAAGTAGGGTCAAATTGGTTTATGTTTAGTGAGTTTAGTAGTTGGGTCTAAAAGAGGTATAGAATTGGATTCAAGGTAAGCAAGTGAGCTTGAAGATTGGATGCATTCAATCACTCAAACAATCAATTCAAGGTGGACACCACTTCAGCAAGCTTTGTTGGATGCCATGTCAACCTCTTGGTGTGCACCTCATCAAGCCACATCACCACATGCCATATCACCAAGGAGAATTCAAATTCAAAAGAGCCGCCCATTTTTTTCTCCTTTTTTTAAGCTTAGTTATAAGTTGTTTTAACCTCACACCCTAATTATAGCTAGCTTAGGTTGCAACTTCCCATGAAAAGCTCCATGTAATTCAAATTTTTAAAAGTCCCTTTGAAGCTTATAAATATTACTCCAAGCTCTCTTGTAAAGGCAATTTATGATGAATGAAAGTTGAGTTTATTTTCTTCCATTTGTGTTGGCAAATGTCCTTCGAGAGGGAGTGGATGAGAGGCCCTTAGCTACTATTTATTTTTTCCATTTATATTGGCAAATATCCTTCAAGAGGGAATGGGTGAGAGGCCCTTAGCTACTTCAAAAAAGTCATCTCCACGCCAAGATCCATTAGCATTCTCCATTCCATTCTACCATCCCATCCTATCTTCCAAGGATCCCCAGAAATTTCAGGTTCCAAAGAAGAAGGGTCTTTCATGATAAGAAACAGATACAAGAAGTTCTGCAACTAGAGGAATCTCCTTGTCATCCAAGAACTTTATCCTTGAGTGTAAACCTTCCAATTTCTGATATATTAATGGCCGAGTACCCCTCTTTCAATATTTTTTGATCTGAAATATTATAGTAACTAAGCCTAGCCTGTGTGGTTTTTTAGCCACAAAGATCCTTTATCTTTACTATTTTAAAGGATTCTTCTCCAAGTCTAGTTTAACATGCAAATTTCTTCATGAAATTTTTTGCTCTTTTATATAAAATGTAGCCTAGCTTCACTTCAATTTTATTTAGTTATTTCCTAAATTGCATCATTCCACTTTATTTTTTATCAATGTCCACTCTTAGGATTGATGATAGCAGGGTTTGATCATGGTCCTTGAACAATTCGAGCACGAAATCTAATAATATCTCATTTGCTTTGATTCAACTAGAATTCACCATATGTAACGCAACCGAGTGGAGACACGAACTCTTGAATGAGGCTTTCCCGCTTTGCCTTGGATACTGAACCAGAATAGTTCTACACTGATCCTATATGAGAAAATTTTTCTCAATTGCCCAATTTATCCAATAGAATGCAAACATTTGTACGTGGGAGGAGATGTAAAGATTCAACGCCTTTTTAATTTAATTTAATTTAATTTTTTTGGTGCATGTTTTAGAAGCGTTGTGCGCTGGTCCAGTTAACATTGCTCTCCTTTCAATCAATAGTTTGATATTTGGGCAAAAAGACTTTTTCTTTGGGCGGCTCACATACGTCAATGCGGCCAGCGTGATGGGTGATCCATTTAGGCCCGACGGCGGGTCGCCAGTCCTACCAACTTTCCAACATAAAAAAAAAAAAATTTGTACATCATTTAGAATACAGTATGATCTACATTGAGCGGACATAATAATACATCAATACACAGATCCTTGCTAAAAATCCGTTTATAAGTTTTGCATCATAAATGTGCGAGTTCATACATGTAGATCATGGTGCATGGGACGTTGTACAAAGATTTTTTCCTTCTTCGATGTAGTCGGTGCCAGTCATTTACGTTAAAAAAGGTTTTGCTGGAACGATGTTAACGTGGCTTGTTGTGATTCGATCAACCTTGCGTGAATCGTGCCAACTTATGGTAGACTTAAATTGTCCCCCTCTTTACATGGCACGTAAATTAGTTATGGATGATGCCTTGTGAAATAATCTTTAGCAAGCGAATAAGGCCAACCGTCGTGCCCAAAAATGCTCATCGTCATCGGTATGTCCGCGTGGCACCAAGGTTTTGACACCATAGGATTGTTGTGCAAATCATCGTTGCTAGCATGAAATGCTTCTTCCCCATTGAAGTTTGATGAAGAACTAATCCTTTGACGTTGTTTTGTATTTTTTTTAAAAAAATTAAAAAATAATTTTGTTATAATTAATTGATAAAAAAATTTTATAAGAAAATAGTTTTGAAGATTGATACGGCTGGCCGTTTTTCCGGGGTAGTATTATCTTCTGCGCGATTTTCGAAAGCAATGATGTGACAACAAAACCCAAGGCCAGCGTCGGCCTCCAGTGCCGGTCTCCAGCGTCGGCCTCCAGCGCCTCCAGTGCCGGCCTCCAGCGTCGGCCTCCAGTGTCATCCAAGTCCAGCGGTCCAGCGCCGGCCTCCCGGCCTCCAGCGTCGGCCTCCAGCGTCCAGCGGTCTCCAGCGGCGGCCGGCCTCCAGCGTCGGCCTCCAGCGTCAGTCCAGTCCAGGAGCGGCCTCCAGCGTCGGCCTCCAGCAACAGCACCAAAGACCGGCACCCAGCGTCGGCATCAAAGTTACACGTTAACACCAAAGACAGACGTCCAGCGTCGGCCTCTAGTGCCGGCCCCCAGCGTCGGTCCTCAGGCCGACCTCTGTGCTGGAACTCTGACTCCGGCCTCCTGCATTGGCATCGGCCCCTAGCTCGGCCCGCAGTATCTCCCACATACACAATGTAATTCATACAGCCGACCCCGCAATCTAAGCACCTCGCTCACCAAAATCACGGGCAAGTGTTAGCCTGATAGGCAGTTACCGCTATAAGCGGCCCTTATCCAGCAACAGTCCAACGACTTGCCGTTCGATGAAGCGGATTCGACGGTTCCAACAGACCGAGGTAAACGGGATCCCCAACAGGTATAAAAAGAGGACCCGAGCTCCATGCAAGGGGACTCTCTCTGAAACTTCCTCTAGAACAATTCTACAAAAATCATATCCCTGTTCGACGACTCACTAACTTGGGCGTCGGAGGGTCCCCGCCGGAACCACCGGCCGGGACTTTTTGCAGGCTCCAGGAGGAAGACGGCGACCTCTCTGCGCACACGGTGATCCTAGCCTGCCCGACGTTCATCATACGTGATTCGGCCGCAACAGATTGGCGCGCCAGGAGGGGGAGACCAGGTCAAAAATTCTCCCTGGAACCCCTCCATTTTGCAAAGGAAGCGATGGTGACCACGCGAGCACAAGAGGCTTCCTCCAGCCAGGCAGCCGGGCACATCCCGCGAGTGAGCATTCGGAGGCCAACCTCCATGCTCCACCCCTTGCACCGACAAGCCAACCTGACCGGCTTGATGTCCTAGCCCATCAGGTCCAGGATCTGACGACGATGGTCCGGGGGCTGCAAGAGCGTTATGTGGCTGCTGTAACTCAACCCCCTGTGCTGGACGAAGGGGTGCGAGGAACAGTCCAGTCTCACCAAGGAGGGACCCCGCCTGAGGTCTCTCACCGCTCACCCCCCGAACCTCATCGTCAAGGGACCTCGAAGCGACGACGGTCTCCCTCCCGTCGCTCCGGTCGTTCCCACCACCGACCGGAAGAAAAGGAGTCCAAGCGGGCACGTTCTTTGTGCCGGCGATCTTCTTCTTCCGACTCATCCCGAGGTAACACTCCCCGGAAAACCACCCGTCGGGCCGAGCAAAGGCTTGACGAGTACCATCGGCGGTTGGACGAGCTCAGCCGCGGATCGCCGATCCTTACGCGGCGGAGTATGAGCGTCGCCCCCCGCTTTCTCGCCATATCATGGAGGAACCGGTCCCCCCCGGTTCCGTCTCCCTCAATTGGATCCATATGATGGAACGACGGACCCCCTGGACCATCTGGAAAGCTACAAAGTCCTCATGCAGGTCCAGGGAGCGACGGATTCCTTGTTATGCGTCGCCTTCCCGGCCACGCTCCGTAAGGCGGCACGCGCGTGGTACTCCCGTCTGCCCCCACGCAGCATCAACTCCTTTCGGCAACTTGAGCGATCCTTCCTGGCTCATTTTGATGCCTGTCGAAAGATCCCACGAGTTGCCGATAGCCTCTTTGCTGTCCAGCAGAAGAGTGGCGAGACCTTAAAGGATTTCGTCGCTCGATTTAAGGAAGCAGCGCTGGAGGTGTACAACCTGGAAGACTCTGTCGCCACCTTGGCCCTGAAGAGAGGACTTCGCCCGTCCAGATTCGCTTACTCCCTGGATAAGAAGCCTCCGCGTTCCTACGCCGAGCTTCTGAGCCGGGCACAGAAGTACATCCGCGCTGACGAGCAGATTCTTCCAGGAGAGAAGTTGACAAGAACCCCGGTAATAAACCGCCGCCTTCTGACCGCGCTGGTGCACAACCTCGGAAGCCCGAGCCTCCACGACGCTCAGATCGCCGGCCACAGGCGCTGGTTCCTAAAGAGCAGTTCACTCCCCTCATGGCTCCCATCTCTCACATCCTACTGGAGATCGAGGAGGAACCATATTTCAAGCGTCCGGCTCCCTTGAAGTCCGGGGCCCCCGCAACAAGGAGTTTTACTGCCGGTACCACCGGGACTACGGCCACGACACCGAAGACTGCCGCCATCTAAAAAAGGCCATCGAGGAGCTGGTTCAGCAAGGCCACCTGGGCAAGTTTGTTCGAAGGGGAATCTCCCCGCGGTGGGCCCCATGGTGCCCCAGGTCGCCCGGCTGGCGTGGATAATGCCCCAACTGAAAAGACCATAGCTATGATCTCTTGGGGAACGGATGGTGGTTCGAAGAGGCCGCGAGAGGGAATAGACTCTGTAATACCTTTCTTCGGAAAGGATCTAGATGGGGTAGTTAATAAACATGACGACAGCGTCGTGGTGTCCATGACTATAGCTAAACACCCTGTAAAAAGAATTTTAATTGATAGTGGGAGCTCTGTGGATGTCTTGAGTTATGAGGCTTTTGTTCGGATGAACTTATCAAGGTCTTTGCTCCGACCCGTTGCCACACCGCTAATGGGCTTCACGGGAGACTCAGTGAGCGTCGAAGGCGAAATTGCTCTCCCGGTCACGGCTGGAACTCCTCCATGTCAGAGCACCGTGGTCATAAACTTCTTGGTGGTCCGGGTCCCGCTGGCTTATAACGCCATCTTGGGAAGACCGGGGCTGAATCTGCTGGATGCCGTGATCTCCACTAAGAGATTATTGGTAAGGTTCCCACCAATGAAGGGATCGGAGAAATGAAGGGGGAGCAAAGCCCACTTCCGCCTTGCTACCATCTGTCGCCCAGCCCGCTGAACGCAGAGTCAGCGACAGCCTCTGAGTCGCTCGATCCTAGGGAGTTGGGAAGAAGGGGAGAGCCGGCAGAGCACCTTCTAACCCTCCCCTTGGGTGATGACCCGGCAAGGACTGTTCAGCTGGGGGCATCGCTCCCAGAGAGGCACGCCATCAACTCCTTACTTTCCTGCGTGCCAACACTGACGTCTTCGCATGGTCATCCTCCGACATGCCGGGCGTCCCTGAAGAAGTAATCACCCATCGGCTTAACCTCAAGCCAGAGTGTCGGCCGGTCCGACAGAAAAAGAGAAACTTCGCTCCAGACAGACAGAAAGCTATCGACGAGGAGATCCGCAAGTTAATGGCTGCGGGCCATATTCGGGAGGTCCACTACCCTGAATGGTTAGCTAATGTGGTGCTAGTCCGCAAGGCCAACGGAAGCTGGAGAATGTGTGTAGATTTCACCGACCTCAACAAGGCATGCCCCAAAGATAGCTTTCCCCTACCTCGAATCGATCAATTGGTGGACGCTACATCCGGCCATGAGGTCCTTAGCTTCATGGATGCTTTCTCCGGATACAACCAGATCCGGATGAATCCGGCGGATGAAGAAGCTACCTCCTTCATAACTGAAAAGGGTCTATATTGCTACAAGGTGATGCCTTTCGGGTTAAAGAATGCGGGGGCTACTTACCAGAGGCTGATGAACAAGGTCTTTGAAGGACAGATAGGGCGTAATATGGAAGTGTATGTGGATGACATGCTGACAAAAAGCGTTCATGCCAGCGACCACATCGCGGACCTGGCAGAAACTTTTGACAGCCTTCGTCGGTACCAGATGAAGCTGAACCCTCGCAAGTGTGCATTCGGGGTAACAGCTGGGAAGTTTTTGGGTTTCATGGTAACCCGGAGAGGATTGAAGCAAACCCGGACAAAGTCCAAGCCATCTTGGACATGAGGCCTCCTGCCAACAAGAAGGAAGTACAACGCCTGACAGGAAGAATAGCCGCCCTAAGCCGCTTCCTATCCAAGTCCGCTGAAAGGTGTTTGCCTTTCTTCAAGGCGCTTCGCAGAATCAACAAGTTCGAGTGGACCAAAGAATGCCAGGAGGCGTTCGAAGGGTTAAAGAATTCTTATCTACCCCGCCACTGCTAGCCAAGCCGACGGGTGGAGAAGAGCTCCTTCTATACCTCGCGGCCTCTCCTGAGCTGTTAGCTCTGTGCTAGCCCGTGTGGACACTGATGGCACACAAAGGCCAGTATACTATACAAGTAAGGTGCTTCATGATGCAGAGACTCGATACTCAAACATGGAAAAAATCATCTTTGCATTAATCGTGTCTGCCCAGCGTCTGCGGCCATACTTCCAAGCCCACCCGATCGCGGTGATCACTGACCAGCCTCTAAAGACAGTTCTAGCTCGTCCGGATACTTCTGGCCGGCTGGCCAGGTGGGCCCTCAAGCTGGGGGAGTTTGATCTTATCTTTCCGCCCCGTTCGGCCATGAAGTCTCAAGTCTTGGCAGATTTTTTGGTCGAATGTACTTGGGGAACAGAGTTACCTAAAGAACTTCCGACGGACACTCAACCCCTTGGAACCGGTGATGATGAGTGGGTCCTTCACGTGGATGGGGCATCGAACTCTCAAGGGAGCGGAGCAGGCCTCATCTTGGCCAACTCGGATGGGGTGGTGACTGAGTGTGCACTTCGCTTCCTCTTTCCAGCCACTAATAATCAGGCGGAATATGAGGCTTTGTTATCCGGAGTAAGATTGGCTCGAGAGCTTGGGGTGAAACGCCTTAGAGCTTTTACCGACTCCCAACTGGTTGCTGGCCAGATTACAAAGGAGTACGAGGCAAAGGATCCCATCATGGCCCGCTACTTAGACGCGGTGCACTCAATGGTTTCCCCATTCACTCACTTCAGCGTCAGCTACATTCCTCGACAAGAGAATGCTAGAGCCGACGCCCTATCCCACTCGCCGCCTCAGCTGATGGGATGTTGGGAAAGGCTTATGTGGAGCACTTAGAAGCCCCAAGCATTGATGTACCAAGAGAAACTTTACCAGTGGAGCAGGAGCCCTCCTGGATGGACGCCTATGTTCAATACTTTACTGAGGGTATCCTCCCAGAAGACCCTGCCGAAGCTAGGAAACTTAAAAGACGGCCCCAAAGTTCTTCCTTATGGAGGGAAAGCTCTACCGAAGGTCATTCTCATACCCTATCCTCAGGTGTGTCGGTCCTACCGACGCCAATTATATTTGCGAGAGATACACGAGGGGATATGCGGAAGCCATCTGGGGGGCAGGGCTCTTGCATATAAAGCTCTACGTCAAGGGTATTATTGGTTGACAATGAAAGAGGACGCATCTGAACTCGTTAAAAGATGTGACAGCTGCCAGCGTCATGCCAACATCCAACATCAACCGGCGTCCCAGCTGACCCCTCTAGCTGCACCGTGGCCCTTCGCACAGTGGGGCATGGACATCCTGGGACCTTTCCCTCCTGCCTCCGGACAACGTAAGTTCCTAGTTGTGGCCGTCGATCATTTTACTAAATGGATCGAGGCGGAAGCTCTCGCTAAGATCACGGAAGCCAAAGTAAGGGCTTTCTTTTGGAAATCCGTGGTGTGCCGGTTCGGGTTACCGCACACCCTAGTTACAGACAACGGCCGACAGTTTGATAACACGGCCTTCCGGGAATTCTGCGAGGGCCTGGGCATCCGTCACCGATTCACCTCAGTAGGGCATCCCCAAACCAACGGCGCAGCCGAGGTGACCAATCGCATCATCCTCCAAGGGCTCAGGGCTCGGCTAGATAGCTGTAAAGGGCGCTGGGTGGAAGAACTTTCTAGTGTGCTGTGGGCCTACCACACGACGCCGCGAGCACCCACAGGGGAAACTCCCTTTCAGCCTGGTCTTTGGGACCGAGGCGGTCATCCCCGTGGAAATAGGAGCTCCTAGTCCCCGGACGGAATTATACCACGAAGAAAGCAACTCAAACCAGCTGAGGGCTGATCTGGATTTGGTGGAAGAATTGCGAGATCAAGCGCATCTTCGGATGGCAGCATTCCGTCAGCGAGTGGCCAAACACTACAACTCTCGGGTGCGACCCAAGACATTCCGGCCAGGAGACCTTGTCCTACGAAGAGCTGAAGTATCAAAGCCGACGGAAGGGGGCAAGCTGGCACCAAAATGGGAAGGACCATACCGTGTCAAGGAGGTGCTCCACCATGGGGCGTATAAAGTCGAAGAGCTAGACGGGAAACTGCTCCCTCGAACTTGGAATGCCGACAACTTACGCCGGTACTATCAATAGAATCTATCGTTTAATTTGAATCTGTTTGATGCATGAATAATAGACATGTTCTTATTTTCGAATGAGTATGTTTAGACCAAAGACCGGCGCCCAGCGTCGGCACAAAAGACCGATCCGCTCCGGCACAAAGACCAACTCCTTGGCACCAAGACCGGCGCCCAGCGTCGGCAAAAAGACCAACTCCGCGTTGGCACCAAGACCGGCGCCCAGCGTCGGCAAAAAGACCGGATCCGCTCCGGCAGTCAAAGACCAACTCCGCGTTGGCACCTAAGACCGGCGCCCAGCGTCGGCAAAAAGACCAACTCCGCGTTGGCACCAAGACCGGCGCCCAGCGTCGGCAACAAAAGACCGGATCCGCTCCGGCACTACCGAGCGTCGGCAAAAGACCAACTCCGCGTTGGCACCTAAGACCGGCGCCCAGCGTCGGCAACAAAAGACCGGATCCGCTCCGGCAAAAGACCAACTCCGCGTTGGCACCTAAGACCGGCGCCCAGCGTCGGCAAAAAGACCAACTCCGCGTTGGCACCAAGACCGGCGCCCAGCGTCGGCAGACCGATCCGCTCCGGCACTACCGATCGGCAAAAAGACCAACTCCGCGTTGGCACCTAAGACCGGCGCCCACTCGGCAACAAAAGACCGGATCCGCTCCGGCAAAAGACCAACTCCGCGTTGGCACCTAAGACCGGCGCCCAGCGTCGGCAATAAAGACCAACTCCGCGTTGGCACCTAAGACCGCGCCCAGCGTCGGCAACAAAGACCGAGCGTCGGCAACAAAGACCGGACCCGCTCCGGCAAAAGACCAACTGCGTTGGCACCAAAGACCGAAGCGTCGGCAAAAGACCAACTACGCGTTGTAAGGACCAGCGCCCCGCGTTGGCAATAGCAACTGCGTTACCACCGAATATTGGCCTTGTCAACACTTAGGACAGCGTCACGGCTCGCGGTCCTATTTAGCGTAACCTACTGTACATAATCCTATCAATTGGCGGTTCACAGCAGTTCGAACAAATGAAGCATAATCAAGGGGTGAAAGAGATTGAAAACATTCATTGATAGTAAAGGTTACAAAATTGCCGACTCAGGTCAGACAACCAATACAAGGAGAAAAACCAAAAGCTGTTAATGACCATCCGGAGCCGGGGCGTCATCCTCAGGACATCGTCGGGCTTCAGCCCCTCGATATCCTCCAGGTCGTAAAGCTCCTGGATTTTATCTTTACAATCTTGGAAGCCGGCGTCATAAGCTAGCGCCGCTGACTCGGCTACCTCATTGTCAAAGGCTTCGGATTTCTTATAATCTTCTACGGCATCGGCCCCTTTCTTTTCAGCCTCGATGGCCCTCCTCTGGGCCTCCGCCACTGTCGCCTCCAGATCCGCAATTTTAACGTATTGGCGGGTGGCTTCCTTGGCCGCATTTGTCTCAGCGAAGGCAGAACTCAGTTGAGTCTTCATACCTCCAGTTCTGCCGCCCCAGCTTCTCCTCGGCCGCTCTTTGTTTTTCCTCTGCCACCTGAGCATTGTCCAGCTCATTGGCGGCACGGCGCTGAGCAACCTCCAGCGCGTATTCAGCCTTTTCGGCTCTAAGCCGAAACCTCGATCTCACCCTTCAGGGTGGCCCGAGTGTCCTCTAGAGCCATTGCCGCCTTCTCTGCTTTGACTTGGAGGGAGACCATCTCCTCCCGCGCTTGTTCAATGGCGGTGTCGCTCAGAGTCCAGAGGTTTTTAAGGGCGACAAGAGAATTCAAGGCCTGAAAAAAATATCCAGATAAAGAAAGAAAAAGAGGGGAAGGAAAAGGACAATAATGGCACAGAAACTCACCCAGAGATGCGCCACCGAGGCTTCACGAAAAAAGGTAACACACCCTTGACCTCGGAGGTATTCTTGCACCTCATCCACCGAGGCTTCCTCTATGATCCATGCAGCCCAACGGCTATGGTTTGCCAGCAGCGACTGGAAGGAAGGATCGACGCCCCTCCTTCCCTGGACGTCGGCCCTACAGAGGCTGATTCCGCCTCTGAGCCTGCCGCCTCCGGCTCTTTCGCTGGCGGAGGCGCTTCGGCTGTCGCCCCCGTGGGGGGCAGGGCAGCGATTGGAGTCGCCACTATTGCTGCCGAAGTTTTGTCCATCTCTTTGAACGTGGGAGACGGCGTCTTCCCCTCAGGAGATAAGTCAAGCAAATAATCGGAGGAGCTGAAGCTGGAGATTCTCCCTCCGGTGGGTTCCGTTCCACCTCACCGGCCTCGGCCTTCGCCGCGTCTGCCGTGACGGGTTTGTCGGCTTGGATTTGAGCCGCCTCGCTTACGCGCAAGGATTCCACTGTTTTGGCCCCCTGGGCCTCGGCCTCCTCAGCGTCGGCCCTTTTGGGGCCGCCCTTCTTCAAGACCTTGGCACGGAGGGGCTTCACGACTTTAGCCCCTCCGGTGTCGACCTCCCCAGCGTCGGTCTCCCTAGCGCCAACCCTCCAGTGTCGGCCCTCCTGGGAACTTTAGCGGCGGCCCTTCCTTCGGCAGGAGGCGCAGTCCCGGCAGCTTTCCTCTTCTTGGCGGCCACCTGTTTAAGCTTATGCAGCGTCGGCGCCATCCCTACACAATCAAAGGATAGTTAAAAAAAAAAAAAAAAAAGAAAAAGAGAAGAGAGAGAGAAGAGGCGAGTAGACTAATGCTCACCCCTCGCGGGAATTAGACCGGCACGGTGAAGATTCTCCTCGGCTAGAAGCTTATTACACCGAGGAATGTCGGCAGTCAGAAGCTTCCCAAACGCCATCCGGTCTCGTGGAAGGATGGAGGGGTCCCTATTAGCGTCGATGTTGGGTATCCCCCAGCTTCCACGAACCCCGCTGATGTCCGCAAAGAAAAACTTGTCCTTCCACCCTTTAACGGAGGAAGGAAGGCACAGTTTAAGAATCCTATTGGACCTAGGGGTAAAGGACCACCACCCCGACTGTTTGCGAAGGGTATAGAAGCTGCGGAATAGGAAATACTAGCCTCAATGCCCTGCAGGTGGCAGAGTACTAAAAAACCAACAATGGTTCGGATGGAGTTGGGAACTAGTTGGGAAGGGGTCAAGGAGTACGGTCTAGAAGATTAAGAATGAAAGGGTGGATCGGTAACCGGAGCCCGCCTTAAAAAAGGCTCCGTACAAGTAACCCTTCCGGAACGGGAAGAGGTTACCCTGTCGTTAGGGGTAGGGAAGAACAGATGAAGGTCTGGAGGGAAGCCATACCTTGCCCTTAAGTTTGCTATGTCTTGAGCAGACATGAAGGACGCAGTCCCTTCGGGGGACTCCTTGGCAACCCTAGAAGGACCGGCAGCCACCGACCGTTCCGGATGGAGTCCCCGCCGGCCGGACGAATCCCGGTTAGGGGACGATTGACTGGTCGTTGGCTCGGTGAGTGGTTAGAAGAAGGGGTGACCATTGGCTGGACAGGGAATCGGAAGTCTGGGAAGGATGGTGGGAACCCCCCCAAGAACCAGAAATGGAGCAAGAAGGAGAGGAAGCCATGGGAACTAACCTGAAAGGAAAAACTCGAGCCAAGAACAGAGCACGGAGAGAATGGACGAGAGATAGAGACGCTGGCGGACTCAAAAGGGGGCAACTGGGAAGAAGTGGGGAAGATAGGAAGATAAGGGCTATTTGTCCTCATGACGCCATCTCGAAACACCCCACGATCGTCCGATCTGACCACGCGTCCATCTTCAGTTGGGAGGCGTTTCGACGACCTACCAATGCGATAAGCTCGAAAAGACCACCAATGAAAAGGGGGGCGTTAACCTTATCGCAATGATACCGCTCGCCTTTTCGTAGCACTGCCCGAGGGAAATCCTCCCTAATCCCAACAAAGGCGAAATAATGGCGCAAAAACCGGCCACCTAGAGGATATTCACACCCCTTTCGCGGGTAAGTAAACGCTCACCCATCTCAGGGGCGGGGGGGCATCTGATACGGCTGGCCGTTTCCCGGGGTAGTATTATCTTCTGTGCGGTTTTCGAAAGCAATGATGTGACAACAAAACCCAAGGCCAGCGGCCTCCAGTGCCTCCGTCGGCCTCCAGCATCGGCCTCCAGTGCCGGCCTCCAGCGTCGGTCTCCAGCATCGGCCTCCAGCGCCTCCAGGCCTCCAGCGTCGGTCTCCAGCATCGGCCTCCAGTGCCGGCCTCCAGCGTCGGCCTCCAGCGGCGGCCTCCAGTGCCGGCCTCCAGCATCGGCCTCCAGCAAGCAGGCCTCCAGTGCCGGCCTCCAGCATCGGCCTCCAGCGTCCAGTGCCGGCCTCCAGCGTCGGCCTCCAGCGTCAGCCTCCAGCGTCGGCTTCCAGCGTCGGCCTCCAGTGCCGTCCTCCAGTGTCGGCCTCCAGCGTCGGCCTCCAGCAACAGCACCAAAGACCGGCACCCAGCGTCGGCATCAAAGTTACACGTTAACACCAAAGACAGACGTCCAGCGTCGGCCTCTAGTGCCGGCCCCCAGCGTCGGTCCTCAGCGCCGACCTCCTGTGCTGCAACTCTGACTCCGACCTCCTGCATTGGCTCCGGCCTATCGGCCCCTAGCGTCGGCCCGCAGTATCTCCCACATACACAATGTAATTTCATACAGCCGACCCCGCAATCTAAGCACCTCGCTCACCAAAATCACGGGCAAGTGTTAGCCTGATAGGCAGTTACCGCTATAAGCGGCCCTTATCCAGCAACAGTCCAACGACTTGCCGTTCGATGAAACATCACAACAGACGGATTCGACGGTTCCAACAGACCGAGGTAAACGGGATCCCCAACAGGTATAAAAGAGGACCCGAGCTCCATGCAAGGGGACTCTCTCTGAAACTCCTCTAGAACAATTCTACAAAATCATATCCCTGTTCGACGACTCACTAACTTGGGCGTCGGAGGGTCCCCGCCGGAACCACCGGTCCGGGACTTTTTGCAGGCTCCAGGAGGAAGACGGTGGCCTCTCTGCACACACGGTGATCCTAGCCTGCCCGACGTTCATCATACGTGATTCGGCCGCAACAGATTGGCGCGCCAGGTAGGGGGAGACCAGGTCAAAAATTCTCCCTGGAACCCCTCCAATTTTGCAAAGGAAGCGATGGTGACTACGCGAGCACAAGAGGCTTCCTCCAGCCAGGCAGCCGGGCGCATCCCACGAGTGAGCATTCGGAGGCCAATCTCCATGCTCCGCCCCTTGCACCGACAAGCCAACCCGACCGGCTTGATGTCCTAGCCCATCAGGTCCAGGATCTGACGACGATGGTCCGGGGGCTGCAAGAGCGTTATTTGGCTGCTGTAACTCAACCCCCTGTGCTGGACGAAGGGGTGCGAGGAACAGTCCAGTCTCACAAAGGAGGGACCCCGCCTGAGGTCTCTCACCGCTCACCCCCCGAACCTCATCGCCAAGGGACCTCGAAGCGACGACGGTCTCCTCCCGTCGCTCCGGTCGTTCCCACCACCGACCGGAAGAAAAGGAGTCCAAGCGGGCACGTTCTTTGTGCCGGCGATCTTCTTCTTCCGATTCATCCCGAGGTAACACTCCCCGGAAAACCACCGTCGGGCCGAGCAAAGGCTTGACGAGTACATCGGCGGTTGGACGAGCTCAGCCGTCGGATCGCCGATCCTTACGCGGCGGAGTATGAGCGTCGCCCCCCGCTTTCTCGCCATATCATGGAGGAACCGGTCCCCCCCGGTTCCGTCTCCCTCAATTGGATCCATATGATGGAACGACGGACCCCCTGGACCATCTGAAAAGCTACAAAGTCCTCATGCAGGTCCAGGGAGCGACGGATTCCTTGTTATGCGTCGCCTTCCCGGCCACGCTCCGTAAGGCGGCACGCGCGTGGTACTCCCGTCTGCCCCCACGCAGCATCAACTCCTTTCGGCAACTTGAGCGATCCTTCCTGGCTCATTTTGATGCCTGTCGAAAGATCCCACGAGTTGCCGATAGCCTCTTTGCTGTCCAGCAGAAGAGTGGCGAGACCTTAAAGGATTTCGTCGCTCGATTTAAGGAAGCAGCGCTGGAGGTGTACAACCTGGAAGACTCCGTCGCCACCTTGGCCCTGAAGAGAGGACTTCGCCCGTCCAGATTCGCTTACTCCTGGATAAGAAGCCTCCGCGTTCCTACGCCGAGCTTCTGAGCCGGGCACAGAAGTACATCCGCGCTGACGAAGCAGATTCTTCCAGGAGAGAAGTTGACAAGAACCCCGGTAATAAACCGCCGCCTTCTGACCGCGCTGGTGCACAACCTCGGAAGCCCGAGCCTCCACGACGCTCAGATCGCCGGCCACAGGCTGATTCCTAAAGAGCAGTTCACTCCCCTCATGGCTCCCATCTCTCACATCCTACTGGAGATCGAGGAGGAACCATATTTCAAGCGTCCGGCTCCCTTGAAGTCCGGGGCCCCCGCAACAAGGAGTTTTACTGCCGGTACCACCGGGACTACGGCCACGACACCGAAGACTGCCGCCATCTAAAAAAGGCCATCGAGGAGCTGGTTCAGCAAGGCCACCTGGGCAAGTTTGTTCGAAGGGGAATCTCCCCGCGACGGGCCCCACGGTGCCCCCAGGTCGCCCGGCTGGCGTGGATAATGCCCCAACTGAAAAGACCATAGCTATGATCTCTTGGGGAACGGATGGTGGTTCGAAGAGGCCGCGAGAGGGAATAGACTCTGTAATACCTTTCTTCGGAAAGGATCTAGATGGGGTAGTTAATAAACATGACGACAGCGTCGTGGTCCATGACTATAGCTAAACACCCTGTAAAAAGAATTTTAATTGATAGTGGGAGCTCTGTGGATGTCTTGAGTTATGAGGCTTTTGTTCGGATGAACTTATCAAGGTCTTTGCTCCGACCCGTTGCCACACCGCTAATGGGCTTCACGGGAGACTCAGTGAGCGTCGAAGGCGAAATTGCTCTCCCGGTCACGGCTGGAACTCCTCCATGTCAGAGCACCGTGGTCATAAACTTCTTGGTGGTCCGGGTCCCGCTGGCTTATAACGCCATCTTGGGAAGACCGGGGCTGAATCTGCTGGATGCCGTGATCTCCACTAAGAGATTATTGGTAAGGTTCCCACCAATGAAGGGATCGGAGAAATGAAGGGGGAGCAAAGCCCACTTCCGCCTTGCTACCATCTGTCGCCCAGCCCGCTGAACGCAGAGTCAGCGACAGCCTCTGAGTCGCTCGATCCTAGGGAGTTGGGAAGAAGGGGAGAGCCGGCAGAGCACCTTCTAACCCTCCCCTTGGGTGATGACCCGGCAAGGACTGTTCAGCTGGGGCATCGCTCCCAGAAGAGGCACGCCATCAACTCCTTACTTTCCTGCGTGCCAACACCGACGTCTTCGCATGGTCATCCTCCGACATGCCGGGCGTCCCTGAAGAAGTAATCACCCATCGGCTTAACCTCAAGCCAGAGTGTCGGCCGGTCCGACAGAAAAAGAGAAACTTTGCTCCAGACAGACAGAAAGCTATCGACGAGGAGATCCGCAAGTTAATGGCTGCGGGCCATATTCGGGAGGTCCACTACCTGAATGGTTAGCTAATGTGGTGCTAGTCCGCAAGGCCAACGGAAGCTGGAGAATGTGTGTAGATTTCACCGACCTCAACAAGGCATGCCCCAAAGATAGCTTTCCCCTACCTCGAATCGATCAATTGGTGGACGCTACATCCGGCCATGAGGTCCTTAGCTTCATGGATGCTTTCTCCGGATACAACCAGATCCGGATGAATCCGGCGGATGAAGAAGCTACCTCCTTCATAACTGAAAAGGGTCTATATGCTACAAGGTGATGCCTTTCGGGTTAAAGAATGCGGGGGCCACTTACCAGAGGCTGATGAACAAGGTCTTTGAAGGACAGATAGGGCGTAATATGGAAGTATATGTGGATGACATGCTGACAAAAAGCGTTCATGCCAGCGACCACATCGCGGACCTGGCAGAAACTTTTGACAGCCTTCGTCGGTACCAGATGAAGCTGAACCCTCGCAAGTGCACATTCGGGGTAACAGCTGGGAAGTTTTTGGGTTTCATGGTAACCCGGAGAGGGATTGAAGCAAACCCGGACAAAGTCCAAGCCATCTTGGACATGAGGCCTCCTGCCAACAAGAAGGAAGTACAACGCCTGACAGGAAGAATAGCCGCCCTAAGCCGCTTCCTATCCAAGTCCGCTGAAAGGTGTTTGCCTTTCTTCAAGGCGCTTCGCAGAATCAACAAGTTCGAGTGGACGAAAGAATGCCAGGAGGCGTTCGAAGGGTTAAAGGAATTCTTATCTACCCCGCCACTGCTAGCCAAGCCGACGGGTGGAGAAGAACTCCTTCTATACCTTGCGGCCTCTCCTGAAGCTGTTAGCTCTGTGCTGGCCCGTGTGGACATTGATGGCACACAAAGGCCAGTATACTATACGAGTAAGGTGCTTCATGATGCAGAGACTCGATACTCAAACATGGAAAAAATCATCTTTGCATTAATCGTGTCTGCCCAGCGTCTGCGGCCGTACTTCCAAGCCCACCCGATCGCGGTGGTCACTGACCAGCCTCTGAAGACAGTTCTAGCTCGTCCGGATACTTCTGGCCGGTGGCCAGGTGGGCCCTCAAGCTGGGGGAGTTTGATCTATCTTTCCGCCCTCGTTCGGCCATGAAGTCCCAAGTCTTGGCAGATTTTTTGGTCGAATGTACTTGGGGAACAGAGTCACCTAAAGAACTTCCGGCGGACACTCAACCCCTTGGAACCGGTGATGATGAGTGGGTCCTTCACGTGGATGGGGCATCGAACTCTCAAGGGAGCGGAGCAGGCCTCATCTTGGCCAACTCGGATGGGGTGGTGACTGAGTGTGCACTTCGCTTCCTCTTTCCAGCCACTAATAATCAGGCGGAATATGAGGCTTTGTTATCCGGAGTAAGATTGGCTCGAGAGCTTGGGGTGAAACGCCTTAGAGCTTTTACCGACTCCCAACTGGTTGCCGGCCAGATTACAAAGGAGTACGAGGCAAAGGATCCCATCATGGCCCGCTACTTAGACGCGGTGCACTCAATGGTTTCCCCATTCACTCACTTCAGCGTCAGCTACATTCCTCGACAAGAGAATGCTAGAGCCGACGCCCTATCCCATCTCGCCGCCTCAGCTGATGGGATGTTGGGAAAGGCTTATGTGGAGCACTTAGAAGCCCCAAGCATTGATGTACCAAGAGAAACTTTGCCAGTGGAGCAGGAGCCCTCCTGGATGGACCCTATGTTCAATACTTTACTGAGGGCATCCTCCCAGAAGACCCTGCCGAAGCTAGGAAACTTAAAAGACGAGCCCCAAAGTTCTTCCTTATGGAGGGAAAGCTCTACCGAAGGTCATTCTCATACCCTATCCTCAGGTGTGTCGGTCCCACCGACGCCAATTATATTTTGCGAGAGATACACGAGGGGATATGCGGAAGCCATCTGGGGGGCAGGGCCCTTGCATATAAAGCTCTACGTCAGGGTATTATTGGTTGACAATGAAAGAGGACGCATCTGAGCTCGTTAAAAGATGTGACAGCTGCCAGCGTCATGCCAACGTCCAACATCAACCGGCGTCCCAGCTGACCCCTCTAGCTGCACCGTGGCCCTTCGCACAGTGGGGCATGGACATCCTGGGACCTTTCCCTCCTGCCTCCGGACAACGTAAGTTCCTAGTTGTGGCCGTCGATCATTTTACTAAATGGATCGAGGCGGAAGCTCTCGCTAAGATCACGGAAGCCAAAGTAAGGGCTTTCTTTTGGAAATCCGTGGTGTGCCGGTTCGGGTTACCGCACACCCTAGTTACAGACAACGGCCGACAGTTTGATAACACGGCCTTCCGGGAATTCTGCGAGGGCCTGGGCATCCGTCACCGATTCACCTCAGTAGGGCATCCCCAAACCAACGGCGCAGCCGAGGTGACCAATCGCATCATCCTCCAAGGGCTCAGGGCTCGGCTAGATAGCTGTAAAGGGCGCTGGGTGGAAGAACTTTCTAGTGTGCTGTGGGCCTACCACACGACACCGCGAGCACCCACAGGGGAAACCCCTTTCAGCTTGGTCTTTGGGACCGAGGCGGTCATCCCCGTGGAAATAGGAGCTCCTAGTCCCCGGACGGAATTATACCACGAAGAAAGCAACTCAAACCAGCTGAGGGCTGATCTGGATTTGGTGGAAGAATTGCGAGATCAAGCGCAACTTCGTATGGCAGCGTTCCGTCAGCGAGTGGCCAAACACTACAACTCTCGGGTGCGACCCAAGACATTCCGGCCAGGAGACCTTGTCCTACGAAGAGCTGAAGTATCAAAGCCGACGGAAGGGGGCAAGCTAGCACCAAAATGGGAAGGACCATACCGTGTCAAGGAGGTGCTCCACCATGGGGCGTATAAAGTCGAAGAACTAGACGGGAAACCGCTCCTCGAACTTGGAATGCCGACAACTTACGCCGGTACTATCAATAGAACTCTATCGTTATAATTTGAATCTGTTTGATGCATGAATAATAAACATGTTCTTATTTTCGAATGAGTATGTTTAACAAAAGACCAAACCTAAGACCGGCGCCCAGCGTCGGCAACAAAAGACCGATCCGCTCCGGCAGTCAAAGACCAACTCCGCGTTGGCACCTAAGACCGGCCCAGCATCGGCAATAAAGACCAACTCCGCGTTGGCACCAAGACGGCGCCCAGCGTCGGCAATAAAGACCGGATCCGCTCGGCAGTCAAAGACCAACTCCGCGTTGGCACCTAAGACCGGCGCCCAGCGTCGGCAATAAAGACCAACTCCGCGTTGGCACCTAAGACCGGCGCCCAGCGTCGGCAACAAAAGACCGGATCCGCTCGGCAGGACCAACTCTGCGTTGGCACCTAAAACCGGCGTCCAGCTCGGCAATAAAGACCAACTCCGCGTTGGCACCTAAGACCGGCGCCCAGCGTCGGCAACAAAGACCGGCGCCCAGCGTCGGCAACAAAAGACCGGATCCGCTCCGGCAGTCAAAGACCAACTCCGCGTTGGCACCTAAGACCGGCGCCCAGCGTCGGCAATAAAGACCAACTCGTTGGCACCTAAGACCGGCACCCAGCGTCGGCAACAAAAGACCAGAACCGCTCCGGCAGTCAGACCAACTCTGCGTTGGCACCTAAAACCGGCATCCAGCATCGGCAATAAAGACCAACTCCGCGTTGGCACCTAAGACCGGCGCCGGCAACAAACCGCGCCCAGCGTCGGCAACAAAGACCGGATCCGCTCCGGCAGTCAAAGACCAACTCCGCGTTGGCACCTAAGACCGGTGCCCAGCGTCGGCAATAAAGACCAACTCCGCGTTGGCACCTAAGACCGGCGCCCAGCGTCGGCAACAAAGACCAGCGTCGGCAACAAAAGACGGATCCGCTCCGCAGTCAAAGACCACCTACCCGTTGGCACCAAAGACCGACTTAGCGTCGGCAGCAAAGACCAACTACGCGTTGACACTAAGGACCAGCGCCCCGCGTTGGCAATAGCAACTGACACCCGCGTTACCACCGAATATTGGCCTTGTCAACACTTAGGACAGCGTCACGGCTCGCGATCCTATTTAGCGTAACCTACTGTACATAATCCTATCAATTGGCGGTTCACAGCAGTTTGAACAAATGAAGTTAATCATAATCGAAGGGGTGAAAGAGATTGAAAACATTCATTGATAGTAAAGGTTACAAAATTGCCGACTCAGGTCAGGCACAACCAATACAAGGAGAAAAACCAAAAGCTGTTAATGACCATCCGGAGCCGGGGCGTCATCCTCAGGGACATCGTCGGGCTTCAGCCCCTCGATATCCTCCAGGTCGTAAAGCTCCTGGATTTTATCTTTACAGTCTTGGAAGCCGGCGTCATAAGCTAGCGCCGCTGACTCGGCTACCTCATTGTCAAAGGCTTCGATTTCTTATAATCTTCTACGGCATCGGCCCCTTTCTTTTCAGCCTCGATGGCCCTCCTCTGGGCCTCCGCCACTGTCGCCTCCAGATCCGCAATTTTAGTTACGTATTGGCGGGTGGCTTCCTTGGCCGCATTTGTCTCAGCGAAGGCAGAACTCAGTTGAGTCTTTAAAACACATACCTCCAGTTCTGCCGCCCCCAGCTTCTCCTCAGCCGCTCTTTGTTTTTCCTCTGCCACCTGAGCATTGTCCAGCTCATTGGCGGCACGACGCTGAGCAACCTCCAGCGCATATTCAGCCTTTTCGGCTCTAAGCCGAGCAACCTCGATCTCACCCTTCAGGGTGGCCCGAGTATCCTCTAGAGCCATTGCCGCCTTCTCTGCTTTGACTTGGAGGGAGACCATCTCCTCCCGCGCTTGTTCAATGGCGGTGTCGCTCAGAGTCCAAGGTTTTTAAGGGCGACAAGAGAATTCAAGGCCTGAAAAAAAAAATATATATCCAGATCTAAAGAAAGAAAAAGAGGGGAAGGAAAAGGACAATAATGGCACAGAAACTCACCCAGAGATGCGCCACCGAGGCTTCACGAAAAAAGGTAACACACCCTTGACCTCGGAGGTATTCTTGCACCTCATCCACCGAGGCTTCCTCTATGATCCGTGCAGCCCAACGGCCGTGGTTTGCCAGCAGCGACTGGAAGGAAGGATCGACGCCCCTCTCTTCCCTGGACGTCGGCCCTACAGAGGCTGATTCCGCCTCTGAGCCTGCCACCTCCGGCTCTTTCGCTGGCGGAGGCGCTTCGGCTGTCGCCCCCGTGGGGGGCAGGGCAGCGATTGGAGTCGCCACTATTGCTGCCGAAGTTTTGTCCATCTCTTTGAACGTGGAGACGGCGTCTCCCCCTCGGGAGATAAGTCGAGCAATAATCGAAGGAGCCGAAGCTGGAGATTCTCCCTCCGGTGGGTTCCGTTCCACCTCACCGGCCTCGGCCTTCGCCGCGTCTGCCGTGACGGGTTTGTCGGCTTGGATTTGAGCCGCCTCGCTTACGCGCAAGGATTCCACTGTTTTGGCCCCCTGGGCCTCGGCCTCCTCAGCGTCGGCCCTTTTGGGGCCGCCCTTCTTCAAGACCTTGGCACGGAGGGGCTTCACGACTTTAGCCCCTCCGGTGTCGACCTCCCCAGCGTCGGTCTCCCTAGCGCCAACCCTCCCAGTGTCGGCCCTCCTGGGAACTTTAGCGGCGGCCCTTCCTTCGGCAGGAGGCGCAGTCCCGGCAGCCTTCCTCTTCCTGGCGGCCACCTGTTTAAGCTTATGCAGCGTCGGCGCCATCCCTACACAATCAAAGGATAGTTAAAAAAAAAAAAAAAGAGAAAAAGAGAAGCAGAGGAGAAGAGAGGCGAGTAGACTAATGCTCACCCCTCGCGGGAATTAGACCGGCACGGTGAAGATTCTCCTCGGCTAGAAGCTTATTACACCGAGGAATGTCGGCAGTCAGAAGCTGCCCAAACGCCATCCGGTCTCGTGGAAGGATGGAGGGGTCCCTATTGGCGTCGATGTTGGGTATCCCCCAGCTTCCACGAACCCCGCTGATGTCCGCAAAGAAAAACTTGTCCTTCCACCCTTTAACGGAGGAAGGAAGGCACAGTTTAAGAATCCTATTGGACCTAGGGGTAAAGGACCACCAACCCGACTGTTTGCGAAGGGTATAGAAGCTGCGGAATAGGGAAATACTAGCCTCAATGCCCTGCAGGTGGCAGAGTACTAAAAAACCAACAATGGTTCGGATGGAGTTGGGAACTAGTTGGGAAGGGGTCAAGGAGTACCGGTCTAGAAGATTAAGAATGAAAGGGTGGATCGGTAACCGGAGCCCGGCCTTAAAAAAGGCTCCGTACAAAGCAACCCTTCCGGAACGGGAAGAGGTTACCCTGTCGTTAGGGGTAGGGAAGAACAGATGAAGGTCTGGAGGGAAGCCATACCTGGCCCTTAAGTTTGCTATGTCTTGAGCAGACATGGAGGACGCAGTCCCTTCGGGGGACTCCTTGGCAACCCTAGAAGGACCGGCAGCCACCGACCGGTTCCGGACGGAGGTCCGCCCGCCGGCCGGACGAATCCCGGTTAGGGGACGATTGACTGGTCGTTGCTCCGGTGAGTGGTTAGAAGAAGGGGTTGACCATTGGCTGGACAGGGAATCGGAAGTCTGGGAAGGATGGTGGGAACCCCCCAGGAACCAGAAATGGAGCAAGAAGGAGAGGAAGCCATGGGAACTAACCTGAAAGGAAAAACTCGAGCCAAGAACAGAGCACGGAGAGAATGGACGAGAGATAGAGACGCTGGCGGACTCAAAAGGGGGCAACGGCGGAAGAAGTGGGGAAGATAGGAAGATAAGGGCTATTTGTCCTCATGACGCCATCTCGAAACACCCCACGATCGTCCGATCTGACCACGCGTCCATCTTCAGTTGGGAGGCGTTTCGACGACCTGCCAATGCGATAAGCTCGAAAAGACCACCAATGAAAAGGGGGGCGTTAACCTTATCGCAATGATACCGTCGCCTTTTCGTAGCACTGCCCGAGGGAAATCCTCCCTAATCCCAACAAAGGCGAAATAATGGCGCGAAAACCGGCCACCTAAAGGATATTCACACCCCTTTCGCGGGTAAGTAAACGCTCACCCATCTCAGGGGCGGGGGGGCATCTGATACGGCTGGCCGTTTCCCCGGGGTAGTATTATCTTCTGCGCGGTTTTCGAAAGCAATGATGTGACAACAAAACCCAAGGCCAGCGTCGGCCTCCAATGCCGGTCTCCAGCATTGGCCTCCAGTGCCGGCCTCCAGCATCGGCCTCCAGTGCCGACCTCCAGCGTCGGTCTCCAGCATCGGCCTCCAGCCGGCCTCCAGCGTCGGCCTCCAGTGCCGGCCTCCAGCGCGGCCTCCAGTGTTGGTCTCCAGCATCGGCCTCCAGTGCCGGCCTCCAGCGTCGGCCTCCAGCGGCGGCCTCCAGCGGTCGCGCGGCCTCCAGCGTCGGCCTCCAGCCTCCAGCGTCCAGTCGTCCTCCAGTGCCATCCAGCGGCCTCCAGCGTCGGCCTCCAGCAACAGCACCAAAGACCGGCACCCAGCGTCGGCATCAAAGTTACACGTTAACACCAAAGACAGACGTCCAGCGTCGGCCTCTAGTGCCGGCCCCCAGCGTCGGTCCTCAGCGCCGACCTCCGTGCTGGAACTCTGACTCTGGCCTCCTGCATTGGCTCCGGCCTCCGGCATCGGCCCCTAGCGTCGGCCCGCAGTATCTCCCACATACACAATGTAATTTCATACAGCCGACCCCGCAATCTAAGCACCTCGCTCACCAAAATCACGGGCAAGTGTTAGCCTGATAGGCAGTTACCGCTATAAGCGGCCCTTATCCAGCAACAGTCCAACGACTTGCCGTTCGATGAAACATCACAACGGACGGATTCGACGGTTCCAACAGACCGAGGTAAACGGGATCCCCAACAGGTATAAAAAGAGGACCCGTGCTCCATGCAAGGGGGACTCTCTCTGAAACCTCCTCTAGAACAATTCTACAAAAATCATATCCCTGTTCGACGACTCACTAACTTGGGCGTCGGAGGGTCCCTACCGGAACCACCGGTCCGGGACTTTTTGCAGGCTCTCGGAGGAAGACGGCGGCCTCTCTGCGCACACGATGATCCTAGCCTGCCCGACGTTCATCATACGTGATTCGGCCGCAACAAAGATAACTTTTTAATGTTTGATTGAAAATAATTTATATTAAAAAATATCAATTTAACCATAAATATCTTTATAATAAAAATTACATAAATTAATACAAAATATTTATCTATATTATATTATATCATACTATAATATTATATGTTATATATTATAATACAATATTGATATAATAATATTGAACTATTTATATTTTTATTATTTTTATTTATAATATATTATAAAGATATATTATATAATATAAAATAAATTTAGTTACATTTGAACGTATCATATTTTTTATTTTTTAATTTAATTTTAAAATCATTTATATATATATATATATATATATATATATATATATATATATATATTATTTTTAGAATGTGTGCATGCAAAGATAAGAAGAGTTGTGGGAGCGGATGACTGACCGAAAGAGAAGAGGACGACGGAATGCAAGCCACTGCGAGGCGGCGGCAGGGAGGGTTCTAATCGATCGCCGCCGGCATTTTGTTTGAAATTTATCAACCGTCCAGTCACGTAGGATGCCAAGCCGATAAATTTCTCACGATCTTGTCAGTTTTTTAACGGAATCAAAATGAAACGAAAATAAAAGCTCAAGAACAGCTAATTTTGATCGTCCAGAAATTAAAATAAAACATTCCTTTACGATATAAGACATACTTAAATATAAATTTTTTTGATAGGACAGCAATACCGTCCTTAAATTTAAGAGGTAATAATATACTTTAGTATAAACAAAAAAATTTGGTAGACGCACCAATCTGGTTGGCCAACGTGAATTAGTGGTGCACATGAGTACCGGTAGCATTCTTGTAAGTATTAAGCTTGGTCTCTCTATCGTGTTTAGGACTACTGCCATCTGCCTTTCTTTAAAAGCGCCATATCATGGTTGGATGAGCTATGGTGCTAACAAGTGCTGGGGCGAGCATATCTTCTAAGCCCAAGTGGTATAGTTATCCTTGTTCTCCAATCATACTTTTCTCACTTTCTATGATTCTTTCGATTGGAATTTATGTGGCCCTAACGAGCATGATTTATATTTTGATAAAGAGCCTTGTATTGGCCGAGATGTTGTGCTTACTCATTGAGCAATTCCTGATAGAGTCTAATCTTATTTGGAGTAGTTATTGGACATTGATATAGATAATGAACAAAATAGTTAAACTAATAAATAAAAGGCAGCCTGGATGGCCCCAATCCTGGGCGGCCCCTAGTCTTGGGCGGCCTCCAGGGTCTAGGCGGCCCCCGGTCCTAGGCGGCCCCTAGCGTCTGGACGGCCCCCAGTCCTGGGCAGCCCTCAGTCTTGAGCGGCCTCCAGAATCCAGGCGGCCTCCGGTCCTAAACGGCCCCTAGCGTCTGGACGGCCCCCAGTCCTGGGCAGCCCCCAGTCTTGGGCGGCCTCCAGGGTCTAGGCGGCCTCCGGTCCTAGACGGCCCCTAGAGTCCGGACGACCCCCAGTCCTGGGCGGCCCCCAGTCTTGGGCGGCCTCCAGGGTCTAGGCGACCTCCGGTCTTAGGCGGCCCCTAGCGTCTGGACGGCCCCCAGTCCTGGGCAGCCCCCAGTCTTGGGCGGCCTCCAGGGTCTAGGCGGCCTCCGGTCCTAGACGGCCCCTAGCGTCTGGACGGCCCCCAGTCCTGGGCAGCCCCCAGTCTTGGGCGGCCTCCAGGGTCTAGGCGGCCTCCGGTCTTAGACGGCCCCTAGAGTCGGACGGCCCCCAGTCCTGGGCAGCCCCCAGTCTTGGGCGGCCTCCAGGGTCTAGGCGGCCTCCGGTCCTAGACGGCCCCTAGAGTCCGGACGGCCCCCAGTCCTGGGCGGCCCCCAGTCTTGGGCGGCCTCCAGGGTCTAGGCGGCCTCCAGGGTCTAGGCGGCCTCCAATCCTAGGTGGCCCCTAGAGTCTGGACGGCCCCCAGCCTCAGGTGATCCCCCGGTTTAAGAATAATCCCCATGTCAGGACCATTAAACGAGATAAACCGTCATATTCGGAACAGAAATCGAGAAATACTAAACATCATCACGCCTTAAATGGTTCGTATAAGACAAACACTAAAAAGAGACATTGAACCTCTATTTTAGAGCCAGATCCCTTATCCCTAACTCTGACGTCTCCACTATCCCTGACATTCCCTTGGGATAATCAAGATCATCATGAAAAAGGATGTCTTCATGAGCAAGTTTCTTAATATCCTTATTGAGTATTATCACTGAATGACCACGTAATGCAAGATGAACACTTATCCTACACGTGGACCTCCAGAATTAAAACAAAAAAAAGATAATAATAATAAAAGCGGACAAAAGAAAAAGGATAAAAGAGAGGAAGGGGAGGGAGAAGAGGGGGCTTCTTCCTTTGAAAAAAAGAGATCCTGAAAACCCTAAACAAAAAATCTGGTGATCCGGCATCAACAGATTGGCGCGCCAGGAAGGGGGCTATCGTCGGAGAGGTGAGGCATACCTGTTCTACGATTCCACGAACATGAGTTCCAGATCTCTAGAAGAAGACCCCGTTGATTGGTTTGGGGGGCATCTTTCGCCTCCTAACCATGATTTCGCACCCTTAGCCCTTCTCAGCCGGCGAAACCAAGCTCTCCAGTTCTTTCCCCACGTCACCGGTTCCGGCTATTCCTCAGGATCCATTATCGGTCCTCACCCAACAAGTTCAAACTCTCGTCGGGATAGTTCGACAGATGCAAGAGCATCACTCTCGAGGAGCCCACCTGCGGCCTGAGCCACCTCTGTTACCTAGGTCAGCTACTCCTGTTAGCCAACAATCGGCTCGAAGAAGATCTCCTCCGGCAAAGCCTCTTCACTCTTATTCTCTGGAAGGCGATGCTCTGAAGGCTCTGAGGATGGTTCACGTTCCGTCTCCTGTTCCCCTAGCAGCCCACCTGCTGGGCGACGACGGGGGAAGGAGCCATATGCGGATCATCGTCGGTGGCGCCACCAGTCTCCTTCCAGTTCTCCTGAACCAACAGGAGGACGTGTAGCTGACAGAATGCAAAGCGTCTGGAAGAGCAAGATCGCAGGTTAGAGGAGCTCAGTCAAAGAATCAATAATCAGCCGGGGTCGGACTATGATACTCGCCCCCCTCTCACTCGACGGATTATGGAGGAACCCATTCCAAGGAGGTTCCGATTTCCTCAGCTGGACCCTTATGATGGCACCACCGATCCCCTAGATCATTTGGAGAGCTACAAGGCCATCATGCAAGTCCAGGGGGCGCCGAATGCTCTTTTATGTGTGGCCTTTCCGGCCACCCTTCGAAAGGCGGCCCGGGTCTGGTATTCTCGTCTGCCCTCACGCAGTATTGACTCTTCCGGCAATTGGAGAGATATTTTCTGGCTCATTTCGACGCTTGTCGAAAATTCCGCGAGTAGCAGACAGTTTTTTCTCCGTGCAGCAGCAGGAGGGAGAATCTTTAAAAGATTTTATAACCCGCTTCAAAGTAGCGGCCCTAGAAGTCTATCATCTTGAAGATGCTATAGCCACCTTGGCTCTAAAACGGGGGCTCCGACCCTCTCGTTTTACTTACTCTTTAGACAAAAGACCTCCTTCTTCTTATGCTGATCTCCTAAGTCGAGCGCAGAAGTACATCCGCGCCGACGAAGCTGACTCATCCAGGAGAGGTACACAAGGAAGAACTAGCAAGAGATCTACTCGATCGGAGTTGGACGAACCTCCTTCCAAGAAGCCAGAACCTTTGCGCCGACCAACTGATCGCCGCAAGAATCAAGCTCCCAGGGAGGACCATCTTACACCCCTCTTAGCACCTCGAACTCATATCCTTATGGAAATCGAAAACGAGCCCTATTTACGGCATCCGCCTCCATTGAAGAAGGGCACTGCCCGCGATAGAAGCCGCTATTGCCGTTTCCATAGGGATTATGGCCATGACACTGAAGAATGTCGGAACTTGAAGCAGGCCATTGAAGAGCTAATTCAGAAAGGATACCTTGGGCAATACATCCAGAAGAAAGAAGCTCCTCCTGTACCAGCTTTGATGGGGCCTCCTCCCGTTCAGGCCAGCATCGATAATCCCCCAACGGAGAGGATGGTAGGTATGATTTCTCGCGGAGAAACTTCATCTTCTAAGAGATTGAGAGGGGGTGAGGGGTTAGATGATGTAATCCCTTCTGGGGGAGATATAGCGGGCAATAATATTGTAAAAGATGATAGCGTCATCGTCTCAATGATGATTGCTAGGCATCCTGTAAAAAGAATCTTAATCGATAGTGGGAGCTCCGCTAATGTACTTACTTATGATGCATTTCTTTGGATGAATCTTTCTCTGGATTCTCTTTGGCCCGTAGCCGCTCCTCTAGTTGGCTTCATCGGAGATTCTATCCGAGTGGAGGGCGAGGTTACGTTGCAGTCATATCTACTAAACGCTTATTGGTGTAGTTCCCCGCCAAGCAAGGAATCGGTGTAATGCACGGAGAGGTGAATTCGGTCAGACCCTGCTATCATCTAGCTCCTAGTCCTCAAATGGCCAACATTCCTCCAGTCGCCGAGTCGTTTGACCCCAGAGAAGTTGAGCGGAGAGGAGAACCGGCGGAACTTCTAATACCTTATCCCCTGGGGGATGATCACACTAAGATCGTGCATATTGGTGAACTCCTCTCCCCTGAGGTCCGGGACCAGCTCCTAGCTTTCTTATCAATGAATGCAGATGTCATCGCTTGGAAGGTAACGGATATGATCGGGATTCCTCCAGAGGTGATTACTCATCAGCTCAATATTAACCCGAACTGCCGCCCTATTCGCCAGAAGAAACGAAGCTTTGCTCCTGAGCGGCAGAGGGCTATTGACGAAGAGGTGGACAAGTTGCTTATGGCCGGTCATATCCGAGAAGCCCAATATCCGATTGGTTGGCCAATGTCGTTATGGTCCGGAAAGCCAGCGGAGGATGGAGAATATGCATTGATTACACTGATCTGAACAAAGTCTTCAAAGATCAGCTCGGTTGCAACATGGAGGTATATGTAGATGATATGCTGACAAAAAGCACCCACATCACTGGCCATGTCGTTGATTTGCGGGAAACTTTCCACAACCTCCGACTCCATAAAATAAAACTCAACCCCCGCAAATGTGCATTCGGAGTCACTGCAGGAAAATTCTTGGGTTTCTAGTCACACGGCGAGGGATTGAGGCAAACCCAGAGAAAATTCAAGCCATCCTCAATATGAGACGGCCTATGTGTAAGAAAGAAGTACAACAACTCATTGGAAAGATAGCAGCGTTAAGCCGATTCTTATCCAGATCAGCCGAGAGATGTTTACCTTTCTTTAAAGTCTTGCGTAAGGCGGATGACTTCGAGTGGACAGAAGACTGTCAACAAGCTTTTGAAGAGCTTAAGAGTTCTTGTCCACACCTCCCCTGTTATCCAAACCGGAGCAAGGGGAAAAACTCTTTCTATATCTTGCGGCTTCTTTGGAGGCCGTTAGTTCTGTCCTGGTATGTATCGGCGATCACGCCGTTCAACGACCTATATATTATACCAGCAAGGTGCTTCATGGTGCAGAAGAAAGGTATTCCAAACGGAGAAGGTCATCTTCGCTTTATTTGTTTCTGCTCGCCGACTCAGACCCTACTTCCAAGCCATCCATAGTCGTTCTCACTGATCAACCTCTCAGAGCTATTTTATCACGACCAGACACTTCTGGCCGGTTAGCCAAATGGGCGATCAAGTTAGCAGAATTCGACTTATCATTCAACCTAGAGCATCTTTGAAATCTCAGGTTTTGGCTGATTTTCTAGTAGAATGCACCTGGTCTGAACAGCCTCAAGAAGAACTTCCCCGAATTCTGTCAGATAATGAGAAGACAGATCATGAAGCATGGGTCCTCCATGTTGATGGAGCCTCTAATTCACAAGGTAGCGGAGCTGGGCTCATTCTCGCTAGCCCGGAGGGCACGGTACTAGAATATGCTCTTCGTTTCCTCTTTGAAGCCACCAATAATCAAGCTGAATATGAGGCTTTGCTGACCGGAATCAAACTAGCACATGGAATGGGAATCAGAAGTCTTCGAGTCTTCACCGACTCATAGCTCATTTCCGCCCAAGTATCAGGAGAGTATGAGGCTCGTGACCCTATCATGTTTCAATATCTGAATAAAGTTAGATCATTAATTCCCTTATTGGATCACTTTGCTATTAGTTATATACCCAGAGGTGAAAATGCTAGGGCCGACATGTTAGCCCGACTAGCTACCTCGATGGATAGTGCTATGGGTAAGACCTACATCGAGTATCTGGAAACACCTAGCATCGAAGCTACTGAAGAAGCTCTGCCCATTATCCAAAAAAAGCCTGGATGGAATCTTATATCCGGTATCTAAAAGACGGCGTTCTTCCAGGTGATCGTGAAGAAGCTAAGCTGCTTAAACGGAGGGCTTCCAAATTTGTGCTACTAGAAGGCCAACTTTATAAAAAATCCTTCTCTCAGCCCCTCCTCAAATGTGTTAGTTCGGTAGATGCAGATTATGTCCTTAGGGAAATTCATGAAGGCATCTGTGGGAATCATTCTGGAGGGCGATCTTTAGCACGCAAGGCTCTCCGACAAGGATACTACTGGCTCACCATGCAAGAGGATGCAACAGAATTAGTAAAAAGATGTGATTCATGCCAACGGACGCCAACATTCAACGACAACCGTCTTCTCAGCTAAATTCTCTTTCTTCTCCCTGGCCCTTCGCTCAGTGGGGTATGGATATCCTCGGCCCTTTCCCCCTTGCGACAGGACAGCGTAAATTTCTACTAGTGGCCATTGATTATTTTACTAAATGGGTCGAAGCTGAAGCACTTGCCAAAATCACTGAGGCCAAGGTCAAAACCTTTTTCTGGAAAGCCATTATTTGTCGATACGGCATCCCGCACATCCTTATCACTGACAATGGCCGACAGTTTGACAACAACGCCTTCGGACTTTCTGTACTGATCTTGGTATCGTGCAACGATTCACCTCCGTCGGCCATCCACAATCTAACGGAGAAGCTGAAGTTACAAATCGCATGAT
>UESW01002736.1:89185-134601 GCA_900491605.1 Calamus simplicifolius | reverse complement strand
CAAATATTAGATGATCCTATGCATTTGAATGCGGATTTTCAGATAATTCTTGCGACGGCCCTACGGTCCAAAGGACACCCCCAGGCCGGTGTAACTCACCCCTGAGGAGGTTCAAGTCCTTGACTCAAGCGGCCTCGAACTGAGATGGACGGCTCGACGCCCTACGGTCCAAAGGACACCCCCAGGCCGGTGTAACTCACCCCTGAGGAGGTTCAAGTCCTTGACTCAAGCGGCCTCGAACTGAGATGGACGGCTCGACGGCCCTACGGTCCAAAGGACACCCCCAGGCCGGTGTAACTCACCCCTGAGGAGGTTCAAGTCCTTGACTCAAGCGGCCTCGAACTGAGATGGATGGCTCGACGGCCCTACGGTCCAAAGGACACCCCCAGGCCGGTGTAACTCACCCCTGAGGAGGTTCAAGTCCTTGACTCAAGCGGCCTCGAACTGAGATGGACGGCTCGACGGCCCTACGGTCCAAAGGACACCCCCAGGCCGGTGTAACTCACCCCTGAGGAGGTTCAAGTCCTTGACTCAAGCGGCCTCGAACTGAGATGGACGGCTCGACGGCCCTACGGTCCAAAGGACACCCCCAGGCCGGTGTAACTCACCCCTGAGGAGGTTCAAGTCCTTGACTCAAGCGGCCTCGAACTGAGATAGACGGCTCCCAGTCCTGGGCGGCCTCCAGAGTCTAGGCGGCCTCCTGATCCTAGGCAGCCCCTAGAGTCTAGACGGCTCGATGGCCCTACGGTCCAAGTATAACTCATTCCTAAGAAAGTATAAATCCTTGGTTAGGATAGCTTTGAGTTGTACTTCGAGGATAATTGAGTACTGGCGAGCCATCTAAACCAAGTAGCACCATTGTCCTAATCCGCAAATAGGAGCCAAGAATTAAGCAGAGGAAATATTAAATAATACTAAATCAATAAAGAGTAACATTCATTCATTTAAAGTTAATCTGCTGCGAAACCTTGCGAAATCTTGTCAGCAGACAGATTTTCACAACAAAAAGGTCCTTAAATGGGACCAAATCTAAAATTAAAATCAAAATAAAGCTCAAACACCCTTGATCAGTTCTTTGAATGCTCTTCTCTGCATCAGGATTGACAGCCGGCTCCTCGGCAAGAGGCTTTTCTACAGCAAGAGTCTTAGTCGCCACTGCTCCACTCCACGTCTTCGACCTCCATATCGGAAACTCCTTCGTCATCCACGGGTCGAAAACGTTCGAGGTCCTTTAAGTCGAACTGTCGGGCCAATATCCGCTTGCATTTCTCAAAGCCTTCAACGAAAGCATCTAGGGCAGCTTCCTGGAACTCCGCTTCAAAATCTGGGGAGCCCTTGTATTCCTTGATAGCATCCCTGGCTTTAGCTTCAGCTATGGCCACTTTTTCCTGAGCTTTGGCCTCAGCCACAGCTATCTTTTCCCGAGCTTCGGTCTCGATCGTAGCCATCTTCTTCTGAGCCTCCACCATTGCTGCTGCAACTTTATCGAGAGCATTTTTGGTGTCCTTCTCGGCTAAAACCAGTTTCTCCATGGCATCACGAGCGGTGGCCTCCGCGCTATCTGCTCGATTCTCCGTGTGTTCCAGCCTGAGGGAAGTTTCTTTTAACTTTTCTTCCGTTGGCAGCAACCTTGCCCGGACCTCACACAGCTGGGCATCTAAACTCTGCAGTTCCTTTTCTGCCCTCCCTCTCCAAGTCCGATAATCTTCCCGCATGACCCGAAGGTCATGCAATGCTTTTGATTCTCGGGCCCTTGTATCCACCAACTCTTTATCTAGGCTAGCATTCCGAGACTTGGCCCTGTCTAAGTCTTCGCGTAGCACGAAGAGACCATTAGCCGTCTGCAAAACGCACTCAGTCAGTGTCCAAGTTTAATGATCAGAAAGGGAACAAAAATCGGACTTTACCTGCAGTGCAGCGGTGAACATAGTGTCGAATGCCTCTGCCTGTGTTGCCTTCCTCAGTTTGTCTTGAAATCTGGGCAAGATCGCGAGTTTAAGGATTGTCTCTGATAGACAACTCTTGTATCCAACATTCTCGCTAGGTGGTTGGGGAGCTGAGGGCGGAGTCCTTAAAGTACCTGGTGAGGCGGGAACAGGAACATCCACTTCCGTCGATAACGAAGGACCTGGCAAGTCAGCTTTAGCTGCTTCTACATCCCTTGTAGACTCCCCAACGCTCTGGGCGGGAGATGGAATGGTCTCTGGAGGCTCCCTCTCGACGGGGTCTCCTATAGGGACCCCCGTCGGAGGACTCATTTCCCCTTCACTATCTTCTACTAAGGTCGCCTCAGGGATAACCGCTGGAGGTTGGACCTGACTGTCGATCCTAATGACGGGATCTTTTAGGTTCGCCCCCCGCTGGCGCATCACGCTCACTTCTCTCTCTTTCGAAGCTTTGATACCAAGAAATCTCGAGAGAACTTCATTGCTACAAATGACGAACATAGGGTTAGCTAAAAAAGGAAAAAGAGAAAGAGAAAGACGAATTCTTCGAAGCTCACCGGGCGCTGCAGCCAGCGACACCGGCACGAACGCAGCCTCCCGGAGATTATCCTCCGATAGCAACTCCCTACTAGGGGGAATAATTGTAGAAATTAAAGTATTAAATAACTCGCGATCTCTTTCTTCAATACTCGCGTTCTGGTTGAGCTAGTATCTGGAATACCCCAATCCACATCTAACCCCTCCAAATGCGCATAAAAAAACCGAGACTTCCACCCTTTGATCTTAGATGGGAGGTTGAGTTTAAGAACCCTTTTAGGTCTTGAGGCAAAACTCCACCACCCATCCCTAACGGGGTTTCGGATTCTATACAGGGACCTAAATAAGGAAAGTCTAGCAGAAGCTCCATGAAAAGAGCAGAGAACTAAAAATGAAAATACAATACGTATGGAATTGGGAGTGAGCTGTGCGGGATAAGATGGTATCGGTTTAACAAATTTATAAAAAAAGAGTGAAACGGCAATCGTAGACCACTCTTAAAAAACTCTTCGTATAGAGCGATCTTACCTGGTTGCCCTCGAGTGACCCTATCCTCTGGAAGAGGGACAGAAAGCTGAATGTCATTAGGAACTCCAAATTGAACCCTAAGATTTCTAAGGTCCTGTGAAGACATGACGGAAGCAACGTCCGCCGGTCTAGCCAGTTTAGAGACAACCGCAGGAGGCTCTACCTCATGACCGGCGGACGAGCAAGGAACCCTAAGAGACTGAGGTAATGACCTAGACACGGGTTGAAGGGATTGGGCAGCGGGTTGGTCCCCATGGATGATTACCCCTCCCAAGGCCTGTCGACGTGCTCGGAGAATCTCCTCTCGGGAGGGCTCTTTCATGGGACCCTTACCTTTTCTATCTACGGAAGGATCCATAAAGAAAAAGGAAGAGGAAGAGAGAAAGCCAACTAACCTGGGCTTGAGAAGATAAAAAACGGAGGAAGATACACAAATCGAAAACTGAAGGAAAGGGATGATCTTTTTAATATATATGGATGCCAGACATGACGTTTCGGGCACCGCAAGGACACATGATGGTCCGTCAGTGTAGCCGGACAAGCGAAAAGACGCCATCCTCTTAGAGATGCACGCCTCCCCTCTTTTTGCCCTTTTTCGAAATGACGCTTATCACGTACTGAACTTTCGAAATTCAAATTTTTCCGCCCTTCTCCCTTGCACGTGCGTGCCACACCGTATACAAGGAAGATGGGCGAGGGGGCATATGATATAGATAATGAACAAAATAGTTAAACTAAATAATAAAAGGCAGCCTGGATGGCCCCAATCCTGGGTGGCCCCTAGTCTTGGGCGGCCTCCAGGGTCTAGGCGGCCCCCGGTCCTAGGCGGCCCCTAGCGTCTGGACGGCCCCCAGTCCTGGGCGGCCCTCAGTCTTGAGCGGCCTCCAGAATCCAGGCGGCCTCCGGTCCTAGCGGCCCCTAGCGTCTGGACGGCCCCCAGTCCTGGGCGGCCCCCAGTCTTGGGCGGCCTCCAGGGTCTAGGCGGCCTCCGGTCCTAGGCGGCCCCTAGAGTCCGGACGGCCCCAGTCCTGGGCGGCCCCCAGTCTTGGGCGGCCTCCAGGGTCTAGGCGCCTCCGGTCTAGGCGGCCCCTAGAGTCTGGACGGCCCCCAGTCCTGGGCAGCCCCCAGTCTTGGGCGGCCTCCAGGGTCTAGGCGGCCTCCGGTCCTAGCGGCCCCTAGATCTGGACGGCCCCCAGTCCTGGGCAGCCCCAGTCTTGGGCGGCCTCCAGGGTCTAGGCGGCCTCCGGTCCTAGCGGCCCCTAGAGTCCGGACGGCCCCCAGTCCTGGGCCCCCCAGTCTTGGGCGGCCTCCAGGGTCTAGGCGGCCTCCGGTCCTAGACGGCCCCTAGAGTCCGGACGGCCCCTAGTCCTGGGCGGCCCCCAGTCTTGGGCGGCCTCCAGGGTCTAGGCGGCCTCCAGGGTCTAGGCGGCCTCCAATCCTAGGCGGCCCCTAGAGTCTGGACGGCCCCCAGCCTCAGGTGATCCCCCGGTTTAAGAATAATCCCCATGTTAGGACCATTAAACGAGATAAACCGTCATATTCGGAACAGAAATCGAGAAATACTAAACATCATCATGCCTTAAATGGTTCGTATAAGACAAACACTAAAAAGAGACATTGAACCTCTATTTTAGAGCCAGATCCCTTATCCCTAACTCTGACGTCTCCACTATCCCTGACATTCCCTTGGGATAATCAAGATCATCATGAAAAAGGATGTCTTCATGAGCAAGTTTCTTAATATCCTTATTGAGTATTATCACTGAATGACCACGTAATGCAAGATGAACACTTATCCTACACGTGGACCTCCAGAATTAAAACAAAAAAAGATAATAATAATATAAGCGGACAAAAGAAAAGGAAAAGAGAGGAAGGGGAGGGGAGAGAGGGGCTTCTTCCTTTGAAAAAAGAGATCCTGAAACCTTAAACAAAAAATCTAGTGATCCGGCATCAACAGACATCGGTACCGAAACGATTCCTTTGTCTTTTATTCTCCTCTCTATTGGCTTTCCCTGACTCAATATCTAATCTCTCTCTTACATAGAAGAGAGGTTGCATAATTTAATAAGCATCTGATACAATTTTGCCGTTAATAAAGATGACGGAAGGATGTTACTGGATCAACCAGTAATCTAATTAAAAGTTTTACACTAGTAAGTATTGGGTAAAATGGATGGTAACTACCTGTAACCTAATCCGATCCTTCTCCTTATCGGTATCGATAATTCCCGATTTTTCTATTTGAGTTAGAAGAGGACAAAAAATCGGCCTACAAAAATGGCCAAAGCAACCAGGCTTCACCAACTAACTTCGACTGACCGATCCTCAACGTCGCCAAGTTTCACTCCTAAGCTAAAGCAACCAGACCTCAACAGTCAGGAGTCACCCAACCGACCCTTCTCTTTGCCGATCCGCACCTAACATCTTGGCCAGCAGATTGCAAAGAGTTGCAAGAATCTCAAAAGCACCTTCCCAAAGCAACTCTTCATAAACGGAAGTGAGAGCCAGATAAAGCTCCCTCTCTCCATGATTTGTGGGATCACGAATCCCCCTGATAAGGTATAAGTCAAAATCGGTCTTATCATTTCCTAACTTCCATAACGGCTCTTCGAAAATTAAGTGACAACATACCATCCTTGCTTCCAATTAAACACCGGGTCCCATGACCCCCTCAGGTAAGAAGAAAGATACACAACAACTCCTCATTGACACCATAATATTCTAGAATTCTTCTTTGAAATCTTCTTCTCTCTAAAACCTTCTTTACATTATTTGCGGCCAAGGATCTTTACTGACTTAAGCATCGAAGGATCCTCTACAGGGGCAAACCGCTTGGGATCCTGGTTGAGGGCGCTGTTTTGTAGGTTCACAAAGACGGATGAATACCACCCAGATCCCGACGTATGCTATCACCCCGTCCCCATGTCGGATAATGAAAATCCACAGAAAACAAAAGAAAACTAAGCCGACCATCCTTTCGGTCGAAACGTTATCGATGTTGACCTAGGCGTATGGAGGACCCCTTGGCGTGGAGCAGCTAGTGGTCCCCCTTGAACGAACTTCTTGAGATAGTCACGTTGGATGAGGTCCTCGATGGTGCGCCTCATATGATGACAGTCCTTCATATCGTGGCTGTACTCCCGATGGAATCGGCAGTAGAGGCTCCTGTCCTGAGTGGCTAACGGCTTCAGAGGAGGGGGGTGCTTAAGGTATGGCTGACCCTCAATCTCCATCAATATGTGAGATCTAGGGCAAAGAGAGGAGCGAGGTTGTCTTTTTTGGGGGTGAAGTTTTGATGCCGATTGTCTGGTCGGCAAGGAGGCTCTAGCTCCTTGGGGAAGGTCCGCTTGGCTCCTAACGGACCTGCTTCTTACTAGGCCTCCCGTCAGCTTCTATTCTTATGGAGTCAGCTTCGTTGGTGCATATATACTTTTGCGCATGACTTAAGAGCTCTGCATAAGAGCTGGAAGGCTTCTTGTCGAGAGAGTAAGTAAAGTGGGAGGGACAGAGCTGTCGCTTAAAGGCTAGGGTGGTCATAGAGTCATCAAGGTTGTAGACCTCGAGAACATCCATCTTGAAGCAGGACACAAGTCTTTGAGAGATTCTTCATCCTTTTATCGAACAGAGAATAAGTTGTCCACCACCTAAGGATCCTTCAGCAGACATCAAAGTGAGCTAGGAAGGTCTTTTTTAGTTGCTGAAAGGAGTCAATGCTGCACAATGGGAGACGAGAATACTAGGCACGCGCAGCCTTCCGGATAATGGTGGGGAAGGTGATGCAAAGGAGGGCATCAATTGCCCTTAAACTTGCATGAGAGCCTTGTAACTCTCAAGATAATCAAGAGGATCCATGGTGCCGTCATATGGATCCAGTTGGAAAAGATGAAACGAAAAAGGGACCGGCTCCTCTATAATGCGACTGGTAAGAGGAGGGCGATTGTCGTTGTCCACCTCCGGTTAGTTGGTGAGTCTGCAGTTGAGCTCTTCCAACAAGCGATGGTACTCGTTGAGGTATCGCTCTGCCCTGCGGTTGATATGCCCATCAGTGGACCCCTCTCCTAATGATTCAGAGGATGAGTAGGGAGAGGGGTGATGCTGGTGACGATGTTGTTAAAAATTATATTCTAAAGCCAATCATTTGATAATTGTGCTGATGTAAATTATATAGAAATTGATATTAATAAAAGTTATTGGCAGTTTATTCATTACAAGAACATCTTCTTAAAACTCCTAATGGTAATGAATCCCTTAAGATCTCCTTTTTACGATAAAGGATTTATCTTTAAAGGTTCTTAAAAGTGTTCGCGATCAAATGATATACTATAATAGAACCATAGTATTATCAATTATAGGATGTTGTATATCATATTTGTTGGTTGTCCTCTTAACCAAGAAGTGTACAGACACTGGTATGACATACATGTAAAAGTGTAGGAGTATATTTCATCGAATGTGGCTCATTTTGGACACTCTACTGTCAAGAATTGATACAAGAGGATATGGGTATAAGTATCTTTAAGACCTAAAGATCACAATCGTGACTTGCAAGCAACTCGCTGTACTTAGGTACCGGACCATCTGAATTTTTAATCCAGTTACGAAAGATTACTAAGTGCAGTCAAGTACTTATGGTAGTCAATTATGGATAAAGATGAAATTTGACCTATCCTGTTAAAAGGAGAAATGCTTTGTTGACCCATTTATTGATGTTGATGATTAACAAAAACCATATGAATATATTTCTTATGTTACTAATGAGATTGACAAAGTGTTTCAGGAACTTAAAATGTTAAGTATTCATAATTCAAGAAAAATTGAGTTTGGATCATTTTAATGTAAGTGTCAAGTTCAAACATTAGAGCCAACTCTAGAATTAAGCCGACTCCGGAGCGTATCGGAACTGTTTGGCACTTTCGGCATGGTTTAGAGCCGACTCCAGAAAATTAGAGCCGACTCTAACCTGAAATAAAGAACCTTTTTCTGTTCAGAATTTAGAGCCGACTCCAGAATTAGAGCCGACTCTAACCTGAGAATAGAGACTATGCATTTCTGGGGCACATTAGAGTCGACCCTGGAATTAGAGCCGACTCCAGCACGAATGTGTCGACCCCAAAAGTTAGAGCCGACTCCACGACGAAAGATCCTTTTATTTTGGAATTTAGAGCCGACCCAAGATTAGAGCCGACTCTAATCTGTCAGAGGTGATTTTCTGTCAGAAATGACTCCAAAGGTCATATTTTTCTTCAACGGCTCTTTCCTTTTTCATGATAAACTCATCCACAAGTACTTTCAACGGCTACTTTGCATCAAAAATGGATTAAGAGAGATTATAAAAGGGGTTCCGACCGTTTGAAAATAGAGGAAATCAAGAAAAGAATAGAGAAATATCAAAGAGAGAAAGCTCATTTAAATCCTAACTGTTCGAAAAGAGAGAGAAATCCAAAAGCATTCAAAGCCAAATTTGAAGGATTTTCATCAAATAGAAGAAGAAAAGCAAGAGCCCTAGTTCTTCACCCTTTCATCAACTTTCTTCCAAAGCTTCAATCAATCTTGAGGAAGATCATCAAGAAGAGAAGAGGAAAAGAAGAAAAGCTCAACATCAAAGATCTTTTAATCAGGCTTTTCTATTCTCATTTACTTATATTGTTTATTTGCTCATTTGAGGAGCTTTCATTTATTGTAACATTTATTTGATACATTTGTTTCTGATTCAATCAGGGATTGAATCAGTTGAGGCAGTTGACCTTGGGCAAGCTAAGATTAGCTTGTGTTAGGTTTGTGCTGGTGAACCTGTGAAAACCGGCTGGGTTCGTTGTGATCCCATTGTAAAACAATAAGTTTGGGTTGTGATCTTGTAAAATAACTCAGCTGTAATCAGGTGATTATAGTGTGGACCCAAGAGTTGCTTGGGAGTGGATGTAGGTGTAGCTAACACCGAACCACTATAAACCTTTGTGTTTGTCATGCTTATTCTTCTTCTCTCTCTCTATCTTTATATTCTGCTTTGCATTCTTAGCATCACACTTATTGCATACTTTCTTGTGCACATTAATTGTGAAATTTTTTAAAATTTTTTAAAGAACCCAATTCACCCCCCTCTTGGGTTGCCATCTGGGCCAACAATTGGTATCAGAGCTAGTGCTCATTTCCTTGATCTAACAATCAAGAGCTAAAGATCCAAATGGCAGCTCAAGCTGGTTCTTCTTTTTCTGAGGGACAATCCACAAACCGACCACCTTTGTTTAGTGGCACAAACTATTCATATTGGAAAGCTAGAATGAGGATTTTCATTCAAGCTTTAGACTATGAGTTATGGAGTGTCATTATCAATGGTCCTAGCACTCCACACACTTAGTAGATGGATCCATTGTTCCTAAGCCCGAAAGGGATTGGAATGAAAATGATAAAAAATGGCTCAGCTCAATGCCAAGGCCATGAATGTCCTATACTGTTCCTTGGATGCAAATGAATTCAATAGAATATCCACTTGCATCTCAGCCAAGAATATGGGATAGGTTGGAAGTTACTCATGAGGGTACCAACCAAGTTAAAGAATCCAAGATTAACATTTTGGTGCAAATATGAACTCTTTAGCATGGATCAAAATGAATCAATTACATGCATGTATACTAGATTTATGATATAGTAAATGGATTGAAAAGTCTTGGTAAGACCTATACTAACTCTGAATTGGTCAAAAAATTCTTAGGTCTCTTCCAAGAGCATGGGAAGCCAAAGTGACAGCAATCCAAGAAGCCAAAGATCTGAACATACCTTTGGAGGAGCTACTTGGATCCTTATGACCCATGAGCTTACAATGAAGCAACATCAAGAAGAAGATGTGAAAAGAAAAGGACAATTGCACTCAAAGCTGCAGAAAATGAAAAGAGCAGCAGTGAAGAAGATGAAGATGATGACTGCTCTCCTTGCAAGAAATTCAAGAAATTATGCAAAGAAGGAGACCCTTCACAAAGAAAAATTGGTATTAAAATGGAAGGAGAAAAGAAAAAGATAAGGATAAAGAGAAAGATCCCTTGATTTGTTATGAATGCAAAAAGCCTGAACATTTCAGATCCGAATGTCCTCAACTAAGAAGGGATAAAGAAAAAGAAAGCTATGTTGCAACTTGGAGCGACAGTGAGGAATCTTCATCCGAAGATGATCAACAAGAAGTTGCCAACATATGTCTTATGGCAAATGAAGAAATGAGGTAAATTCTGAAACCCAATATGATTTTACTTTTGATGAACTTTATGATGCTTTAATGAATTGTTAATGATTTTAAAGTTTTGAGAACAAAAATAAATTTTAAAAACTGAAAAATCTTCTAAAAGAAAAATGAAACTTGAATTTGAAAAGAAAATCTGAAAAAGATATAAAAGAAAAAAGAATTGATTTCTGCTGAAAATCTGAATTTGAAAAATATAAATTATTGATAAATTTACTTATAGCTCAGAAAGACTTAATTTACTTTTAAACAATCAAAGAGCTATTTTTGAAAGCTGGTTTAGGTTATAGACCACATAAGAACAAAAATTTGTTAACAATTTCTTTGTAAAAAATCAATTAAAAATGATATTTTCTATTTTCATTGTGGCAAAAGGACATAAATCTTAAGTTTGCAATCATAAAATGTCTCATGAAATGTTAGTCATAAAGGTAAAATGATTTGGGTTCCAAAAGGAACTATATTTATTGCTACTAACCATGAAGGACCCAAGAAGGCTTGGGTACCTAAACAAAGATATGATTGCTTTGCAGGAGTGTCTTGCAGCCAAAGGATCAAAAAGAAAATGGTATCTTGATAGCGGCTGCTCAAGACACATGACGGATGACAAAGATCAATTCATCACCCTTGAAGCTAAAAGAGGAGGAGTGTAACTTTGGAGATAATGGTAAAGGTCACATCATGGGCATTGGTAAAATTCAGATCACTCCATCCACTTTTATTGAAAATGTTTTATATGTAGATGGATTAAAGCATAATTTGATTAGCATTAGCCAACTATGCGATAAAGGTTTCAAAGTTTCCTTTGAAGCATCTATCTGCACTGTATCGAATCCCATTGACAATAGCATTATATTTGTTGAAAATAGAAATGACAATGTATACTTAATTGATTTGGATAATTTATCTACAAGTAACCATTGCCTAATTGCTGATAATGCTAAGGTAAATGAGATTGGATGGCTATGGCATCGTAGATTAGGTCATGCAAGCACACACTTAATTTCAAAATTGCTTAGAATGGATTTGGTTAAAGGTCTTCCAAAATTAGATTTTGAAAATAATAGAGTTTGTGATGCATGTCAATTTGAAAAACAAACTAGGAATTCTTTCAAATCTAAAAATATTGTTTCCACTTCTAGGCCACTCGAGCTACTACACATGGACCTTTTTGGACCTACTAGAACACTAGTCTAGAGGAAAGAAATATGGTCTTGTGATAGTAGATGATTACTCTAGATTCACTTGGGTATTATTTTTAGCTCATAAAGATGAGACTTTCTCGATATTTCTAAAATTCTTCAAGAAAGTCACAAATGAGAAAAACACCACCATAGTGTCTCTTAGAAGTGATCATGGGACTGAATTTAAAAATTATTTATTTAAAAATTTTGCATTGAAAATGACATTCATCATAATTTTTCAGCACCTAGGACACCTCAACAAGAATGAGTTGTAGAAAGAAAAAATAGAACTCTAGAAGACATGGCCCGTACCATGCTATGTGAAAGCCAACTCCCAAATATTTCTGGGGAAAGCTATAAACACAGCATGTTACATCCTAAATAGAGCCTTAATTAGACCAATCCTTAAGAAAACTCCCTATGAACTATGGCATGATAGGAAACCCAACATTAGTTATTTTCATGCATTTGGTTGTAGATGTTTCATTCATAATAATGGAAAGGACAATTAGAAAGTTTGATGCTAAGTCAGATGAAGGTATATTCTTAGGATATTCCACATCTAGCAAGGCATATAGAGTATTCAATAAGAAGTATTTGATTATAGAAGAGTCAATTCATGTAGTGTTTGATGAGTCTTTAGCATCAAGTTCTGAAAAGAAAGATGATGAGGAAGATACAAATTTACTTGAAAGAGATTTTAAAAAATTAAATATCGATGTATCTTCAGATCATGAACCTAAGCTAAGAATGATGACTCACCTAAGGATGATGGTATTGATACTACTCATAATGATACAGATCTACCTAGAGATTGGAGATATGCTTATGGTCATCCAAAGGACTAATCATAGGTGATCCATCTCAAGGTGTAAGAACTAGATCATCCATGAGAAACATCAATAATCATCTTGCATTTGTATCTCATATAGAGCCCAAGACAATTGAAAAGCCGAAAAGGATAGTTATTGGATGTTAGCTATGCAAGAAGAATTGAATCAATTTACTAGGAATAAGGTATGGACCCTAGTTGATAGACCCAAAGATCATCCAGTTATAGGATCCAAATGGGTGTTTAGAAATAAATTAGATGAAGATGGACATTGTTATTAGAAAGCTAGATTAGTTGCAAAGGATATAATCAGAAAGAATGTATTGATTTTGATGAAACCTTTGCACCTGTTGCTAGATTAGAAGCCATTAGGTTGTTACTTGCATTTGCATGTTGCATGAACATTAATTTATTTTGATGGATGTAAAAAGTGCATTCTTAAATGGTTTTATAAATGAGGAAGTTTATGTTGAGCAACCACCTGGTTTTGAAGATCATGAATTTTAAATCATGTTTTTAAACTACACAAAGCACTTTATGGTTTAAAGCAAGCACCTAGAGCTTGGTATGATAGGCTAAGTAAATTTTGATTGAAAATAATTTTTCTAAAAAATATTGATAAAACCCTATTTTTAAAAAAAAAAGAAAAAGATTTATTAGTAGTGCAAATTTATGTTGATGATAGTATTTGGTGCTACTAACAATCTTCTTTGTCAAGATTTTGCAAAGCTAATGCAGGGAAAATTATGTCTATATTAAAGTAGTTAAGGAATGATATTTTGTGCTATAGTTGTTTCTATATATGTGAAACCATATTATGTCATATGTTAACTTAGTTTAAAAGATAAATTTTGCTGTAAATAGGAACATGGTTGTTACTTTATAGCAATGTTTGTTAGTATACTTTTTGTCTTGAAATAAACATAAAGTTATGCAAATGGTTGTATTATTAACTACTCTCTTTTTGTAATAGATGGATACCTTCCATGATCTTATGGCATTTTTAATAGACGAGGACAACTTTTGGTCGGACGTCATAACTGTGCAATAAGTAATGGTATCATTGATTTACAAAATTTTAACGTTATTTCGAAGGTGCTATGCTCCATTCTTGGGTCACAAACTCATAATAGATATTTTGAGTAGACATCCAGATAGAGGTTATGATCACTTTAGGATGACAAACCATGTTCTTCAAGCTAGAAGAATTACTTATTTCACGTGGCTTTGTAACTAGCACACGCAATGTTATGGTATAGGAGCAACTAGCAATTTTTCTTTACGGCATAGGTCATGGTGTGACCAATAGAGTGTTGGGTGAAACTTTTCAGCACTTAGGAGAGACAATATCCCGACACTTTAACACTATACTGAAAGCAATTTGTTTAGTTAAGCAAGAATTTATCATTCAACCAGGTCAGGATACTGGCGTGCACCCACAGATCCATGAAAATAATCATTTTCATCCTTACTTCATGGTACGTATGGATAGAGGTAGGTACTGGGCCGCGCCACCCACGACACAGTACGGCCTAGGCCCACATGGGCCATACTAGTCATGGCCCGGTACTGCTACAGTATCGGACCGTGTCGGCACGGCTCAGTAACCAAGCCATGCCGGGCTCGAAAAATTTTTTCGTTGGCCCAGCATGGCAAGGCCCATGATGGGCCTGGGCTGGCCCGCCGGGCCGCACGGCATGGCACACCGTGCCGGCACGGCCCAAGCCCACAAGGGCCTGTGCCGTGCCGGCATTGCCCAGATAAAAAAAATTTTAAAAAAAAAATTTTTTTTTGATAAATTAAAAAATTATTAGGAAAAATTTTTATTAATATGAAGCCACCTTAATGGTGGAGGGTTTGACATAGACCCCTACCAGTTTATTAATTTAAAATCAAAATGGTACAGAAGGGAGGGGGCTAGGCCTGACCTCTAAAACAGAATACAATAAGTAAGGAGAAAAAAATAGAAAGAAAAAAATAAAGATGACTCACTTAAGTTTTTAATAATTTAAAAAATAAAAATATACAATATAAAAATAGAAATGACTCACTCATAGTATTTGTGTCATCATCATCTTCGCTGGTTAAGTTATGTCCACCTTTATCTTGAAGCATCGCCTCAGCATCCAACCAATTTGAAGCAGATAAGCATCTCAACTGTCTCGCCAGTCATCCTACTTCTCTTTTCATCCAAAATACGTCGACCTGAATTGAAAGCGGATTCTGATGCTACTATGAACATCGGCATAGCTAAAATATCTCGTACAATGGCAGACATAACAGGATATTGATTTCTAATACTCTTCCACCAAGCTAATACATCTAAACTTTCTATTTGATCTTCATCATATACAGAATGAAGATCGTTTCGTAAATAAAATTTCAATTCATTACTTGAAGATGAAGAAGATAAAGCATGTGTGTGTCTTCTAATGAATGAAAAATAGATGACGAATGAGATCTAGAAGAAGAAGCAAAGCTTTGAGCAGGTATTCTAGATCCATAAATTTATCATTATATAAACCATAAATATCATTAAGAAGTTGTGTTACCTCATCTTTAGCAGGTTCAGGATTTTGATTCATATTTTCACAATATTGATCAATTAAAAAAATTATACCATTTAATTTAACTGGATCAAAAACAGTAGCTAAGTTATGCAATGAACATATCCTATTCTAATATTCATTCCATTTAGTTTCCATATTATGTATAATAGGCATTAAAACTTCATGATATCTATATTCTTTAAATTTTTCACTAATTACATATGCTTTTTGTAAAAATGAATAAGAAGTTGGATAATAAATACCTGAAAGAACATTTGTAGATCATAAAAAGTAACCAAAAAATCTTCTAAAATTTTACCTTGATGCCAATCAGCTTCACTTAATGTAAATCCTAATTCATGCTCATTAATATAAGCACTTAATAAGTTCTTATATGGATATGCATCATGTATCATGGTATAGGTACTATTCAATGAGTTATTACATCAAGTTTAATTTTTTAAAATGTTTACCATGATCTACACATAATTGTTTAAATTCTTGAAGTCTTGACCTTGAAGCATGAATAAAGAAACTGCATTTCTAATTTTTGAAATAACCTCTTGAATTATGTTCATGTCAGATTGAGCAAAAAGATTTAATATATGACATGCACATCTAATATAAAATAATTATCCATCTAAAATGGGATGCAAAGAGTCGTTTAATAATGCAACAGCAGAATTATTATTAGATGCATTATCAAAAGTAATTGATATTATTTTATTATTAATATTATATAAGCATGCGATTTGATAAATAATATTTGAAATTTATTGTCTGAATGCGGAAAATCAAAAGCACGAAAAGCAATAATTCGTTTATTTAATTACCAATAATTATCAATATAATGATAATAGCAATAAAATAATTACTACCTATAGATGCCGACCAAATATCATAAGTTAAAGAAATTCTAGCATTTAAATTTGAGAGGCTTTCAGTTAAACTTTGTTATATTGCTAAAAAGTTTGTCATAGCCACTCTTCTAAAGGTACAGCTACTAGTTCTTTTATAAGCAGGTTGTAGGCCTAATTGAACATATCTTTCAAAATTATAAGATTCAGATAAACTAAAAGGTAATTCATCTTGAACTATCCATCTTACTAGTAATTTTCTCTAATTTTCGTGGTTATATGCAAAATTACCTACAAGTGATCCCTCTTGTATATTAAGGACACATTGCTGATGGGAATCATGCATCCTATGACTCTCTTGATGCCTTTTTAAATGCCCTGTTCCCCCAGTACTAGAACAACTGTAAAGTTTTGCATATTTTTTATATTTGCTTTATAGACTCCATCAACCATAATTCTATCAAAATCAATCCAAACATACTAGTCCTCTTACGAGAAGAGGTTTGATATTCACTGACACTGACTCTAGATAGAACTTGGAGTTGGGATTGGGGTTGGGGTCCTTGGGGATTAGTTTTCTCACCCTCAGAAAAAGGGTGCATATTAAAATTACTTTCATTAAAAGATGTATATCTAAAATTTTTAATTAATAAATGTAAAAAAATAAAAACTAACCCATAAAAAGGAATGAAAAGATCAGAGGTGGAGGCATGGAGCCGAGATTTGTGAGCTTCCTCTTGTGCTCTCGCTTCTCAACAAGAAGTGACCTTGTAGCACTTGACTACTTGCTTGAGCACTTGCCACTTCTAAGAACACTTGCAAACTAAAAATTAAATTGCTAATCTACTAGAGCACTTGCTAGAAGGGAGAAATAGTAGTAATAGAGAAGATTTGGTTTGGTGTGGTAAGAATAAGGATGAAATGGGCTATTTATAGAAGTTCCAATTTTTTTTCAAACTACCCTTTGATATAGCCATTATATGACTGTTAGGGGGTAAAATGGTCTAAACCCTCCCAACAGCTAAAAACGGCTATAGCCATTTGGCACCACAGCCGTGCCTTGGTCTGAATTTTTTTTCCGTACCATGCCTGGCATGGCCCGTTTGTTAATGGGCCGTGCCAGGCACGGCACGACAATTCTAAAAGCACGATGGGCCTGGGCCGTGTCGTGCTAGGCACGGCCTAGTGCCCACCTTTACGTATGGACACGATTAGATGCAAGTTTTTGTAGGGAGAAACAATCCCCGAGGCATGCATATTTTAAAATTTTGATAACAATATCAATGCGGAATTTTAAAGATTACATACTAATCTATCTAACATGCATCAAGATCATATCTTTACCTTGTATATAGGATCGATTGATCCAAAATATGCATATAAATAAAAATATCAAGATCATATCTTGATCTTCAAGATGACTAGTCATACTACTTATCTTGAAGCTTGCCTTAAGATCTAGGGATCAAATCGCTTACCTTAAGAACAGTAGGTAAATCCTTATTGCTCTGCAACCGTTCAATCGTCCGGCCTCTAGTATCGTCCACGCGAAGCCCCGAATGATCGGATTTCTGGGAGTGCTAGCTTGCGGAAAAATAGCTTTGCTAATCTTGAATCCTCCCACTTGAATCTTCCTCTAAGATCCACCACGCTTCCGCTAACACCAGAATCACCAGGATTTTTTATTCTAACCTTTTTAGAATTACAATCCACTACATATCGTGTATTGTTGTTCTATGTTTTCTGGTGAGGGAATGCCGTCTATTTATAGTCTCAATTTAGCCTTAACATTGAATTCTGATATTAAGAATTTCGTCGTTTGGTAAAAGCGAAGAGACGTTGAAGGCACGGTGCTTGGTTTAATTCCGATGTTCGGTGAAAACCAAAGAGACGTGGCTAAATCCGACGTTCGGTAAAAACCAAAGAGTCGTGACTAAATCCAACGTTCGTGAAATTAATGTTAGGCATTAAATTCTACATGAGAATTTAATCTCTCATGAGATGAGATTTTAGCTATCTCATCATATGAGATCCTTATGCGAGAGGTTTGGGTTCAAGTGATGGTTTAATCTGATCTGAATTTATTTGACTAAACCCACATAGATCATGGTCCAAACCCAAATCAAATTTGGCTAGTTCTGAATCTATTTAAATCCAAATCAAGTCTAATTTTAAATCAATATTTGAAATTGACTAGTCTTTCTAATAGACTTAAACCAAATTGAATCTTATTCACTTGTACTAACCCAATTGAGATAATTCAATCAATCAAATTGATTAATTAAATCATATACGATTCTCAATCGTTGATCAGCAAACAGATCATCTAGAAAACTTCTATGCGTGTGACTCTCTAGGTTCGAACTTAAGCCGGTAGCATAGAAACAACTTTCTACTAATCGATGTGCCCATCTAGCAATAGAACTCGACGTCCGGATAGGTCGAAGAGTTGCCGAGCAATTCCAAGAACCCTAAGAAAAGTTACCATATAATTCATCCTCTTGACCACAAATGCTAAGGATGGATTAAGAGCCTGTCAACTCTAAATAGCAAATCCATAAAGTGATTTCAACTTTAGTAATCATGTGACTTTCACATGGGGTACCTTGGCCAAGGTCTTGCTAAATTGAAACACAAGCATTTCTCCTTTTAACGGGATAGGTCAAATTCTATTTTGATCCACAACTGACTACCACAAGTACTTGACTGCACCGAGTAACCGTTTGTAGCTAGATTAGAAATCCAGATCGTCCGACACCTAAGTACAATGAGTTGCTTGTAAGCCACTGGTTGTGATCTTCAGGTCTGAAGGATACTTATACCTATATCTTCTCGGATTAACTCTTGATAGTAGAGTATCCAGAAATGAGTCACGTTCGGTGAAATGTACTCCTATACTTCCACCTGTATGTCATACTAGTGTCTCTACACTCCTTGGTTAAGAGGACAACCAACAAATATGATATACAACGTCCTATAATTGATAGTACTATGGCCCTGTCATAGTATATCATTTGGTCGCGAACTCTTTTAAGGACCTTCAAAGATAAATCCTCCTTTATCGTGAAGGAAGATCCTGAGGGCTTCATTACAATCAGGAGTTTAAGAAGATATTCTTGTAATGAATAAACTGCCAAATAACTTTTATTAATATATCAATTTATATACAATAAACATTAGCACAATCATCAAATGATTGGCTTTAGGATACAATTCCCAACAAACTCCCACTTAGCCTAAAGCCACTCATTACAGTATCTAATACCCATCTTCAACTTATAGTTGTCAAACTCCTTGATGCTGAGTGCTTTAGTAAATGGGTCACCTAGGTTTTCCTTTCCATCAATCTTCTAAAGATTTATGTTACTCGGTCTACAATCTCTCGAATAAGATGAAAACCGGCGCAGTATGTGCTTGGTGCGCTGATGTGCTCGTAGTTCCTTTGCTTGAGCTATGGCACCAGTGCTGTCACTGTACAACAGGACTGGTCCATCTATGGAAGGTGTCACTCCAAGCTCGGAGATGAACTTTCGCAGCCACACAGCTTTTTTCGCAGCATCTGATGCAGCGATGTACTCTGCCTCGCACACCGAATCTGCCACTGTATGTGCTTGGAACTTTTTCAGCAAACAGCTCCACCATTCAGGATAAACATGAAACCCGATACACTTTTGCTATCATCATGATCTGATTGGAAACTGGAATCAGTATATCCAACAAGTTTCAAATCGGACTCTCCATAGACTAACCACTGGTCCTTAGTATTTCTCAAATACTTAAGGATTATCTTAACACTTGCCAGTGTTTTTCTCCTGGATCAGATTGGTATCTACTCACTACTCCTAGTGAGTATGCCATATCTGGTCTTGTACATGTCATGGTGTACAAATCGATCCCACTGCCGAAGCATATGGAATTCGACTCATATGTTTTCTTTCATTAGGAGTTGTCGGACAATCCTTCTTAAAAGATGAATTCCATGGCCTATCGGAAGATAACCTTTCTTGGAATTCTCCATGCTAAACCTTTTTAGCACGGTGTCAATGTACGTAGATTGGGATAAACCAAGCATCCTCTTAGATCTATCTCTATAGATCTTCATCCCTAGGATGTATGATGCTTCTCCCAGATCTTTCATGGAGAATTGTGATGATAACCATGTCTTTATTCCTTATAATGCAGGAATATCATTCCCGATTAAAAGAATATCATCCACATATAATACAAGAAATACAATAACGGAATCGTTAGTCCATTTATAAATGCAAGGTTCTTCTTATTTTTAATAAAGCCATAAGATTTGATCACTTTATCAAATCGTATGTTCCAACTCCTAGATGCTTGCTTAAGTCCATAAATAGACTTCTGTAGCCTGCACACTTTAGACTCGTCTTCAGATATAAACCTTCAGGCTGTATCATATACACCTATTCTTCTAAATCATCATTTAGAAAAGCAGTTTTAACATCCATCTGCCAAATCTCATAATCGAAGTGTGCTGCTATAGCTAGCATAATCCGAATGGATTTCAGCATTGCCACAGGAGAAACGTTTCGTCATAGTCAATACCATAACGTTGACGATACCCCTTAGCAACCAAACGTGCTTTATAGGTCTCAACCTTTCCGTCTGCGCCTCTTTTCCTCTTGAAACCCACTTACACCTTATGAGTTTATCCCTTCGGGTGGGTCAACTAATGTCCATACATTATTGTCCTTCATGGAGTCAAGTTCGGATTTCATGGCCTCAAGCCATTTATTAGAGTCAGTCCTTTGCATAGCATCCATATAGTGATCGGATCCTCGTTGTTCTCATCGAGTTCAATAGGATCATCATTCTGGACTAAGAAACCTAAGTATCTGTCCGTTGATGTGGTACTCTACCAGATCGCCTTAATGGTGCATCTAAAATGGGTTTTGAGTTTGATCTAATCAACTTAGATTCTAGGGTTCACTGGTTTATGTTGTCCTTCTACTTGATAAACTTCCTCAAGTTCAACATTAGAGCTATTTGTTCCTTCACTAAGGAACTCCTTTTCAAGAAAAACTGCTCTATTACTAATGAACAACTTTTGTTCTTCAGTATTGTAGAAGTAATATCCTTTGGTCTCTTTCGGATAGCCGATAAAAAAACATTTGTCAGATTTGGGTTCAAGTTTGTCTGATTTTGTATGTTTCACATAAGCCGGACACCCCCAGACTCTCAAATAGGTAATAACCGGTTTATGTCCATACCACATCTCATGTGGAGTTTTAGAAACAGACTTACTTAGAACCTTATTAAGAATATGACAAGCTGATTCTAATGCGTATCCCCAAAATGATATTGGCAGCTCGCAAAACCCATCATGGACCGAACCATGTCGAACAGAGTTCGATTCCTTCTTTCCGAGACACCGTTATGCTGCGGTGTTCCAGGAGGAGTCCATTGAGAGAGAATCCTATTCTCTCTTAAATATGTCACAAATTCATTGGAAACGTATTCGCCTTCTCGATCTGATCGAAGGGTCTTAATACATTTTCATGTTTATTTTTCTACTTCTTTATGATATAGTTTGAACATTTCAAATGACTCAGATTTATGTCTCATAAGATAGACATAACCAAACCTAGAAAGGTCATCTGTAAAGTAATGAAGTAGTAATATCCACCTTTGGCACAGTGCTCATTGGTCCATGATGTGTGTCGTAGCGCAATGATTTAAACACCTTAATTTCACTATTAGAATAGCGAGAGTAAGGGATCGATTCCACATGGACTTTAGCAATTATCTTGAAATAAACTTATAAATTTAATTAATTAAATAATTGTAGTGCAAAATCAAGATATGGTATCTTATAAGAGCACGGTCCGTACCCGTAGATCACGGTCCGTCCCTTTAAAGAATAGATCAGTCTAAAATTATTTCTACTTAAATAATTTAATTACAATTAATCATGAATAAAATTTTATTTCATATAAATTAAAAAGTAATAAATTCTTCATAAATCAAATCAAAGACAAGATACACAGACTGAAGACAGACTGAACCGGGTTGAAGACATGAACCAGCTCATGAATATATAAGATCCTCCAATCGTTCCTGGGACGCTAACAGAACAGCCGATCTCCATAGCTGGATCAAAGTGTCTGGGAGCAAAGCAGAGCACGGACTTCTTTCCAACGAACAGAGGATGCCTTCTCCACGGCACTGCTGCAGCACGGACGGCCTCCTTTTCCACGGCACGAACAGAGGCAATTCTCCTTGGAACAGAGCAACTCCACAGACGCGGATCTCCCGGATGCAGCGCGCTAGATGGATGGCTTCCTTGGACNGACTGCAGCAATTCTCCACGGCACGAACACTCCACGGCACGGCTGCAGCACGGATCACGGATTCCTCTCTGGATTCCTTGGCCGGCTCTAATGGATGCTCTCCCTGCTATTTGTAGAGGCCCCGGATGCGGCCTTGACGCGGCGAAGAGTCTGTTTCAAAACAGAGAACGCAGCGGAAGCAAGGAAAATAATAAGAGAAATCTAGATAAATAACCAATAAAATTCAAATTCCTTTTAAAGGAATTTAATTCTCTCAATTTGATAACTTCCAATCTAATCTATTCCTTAATTGGTGGAGGAAACTGTTAGAAATTGAATGGAGAAGAATCGGCGAAAAATAGAGAACAAGAAAACGATGAAGTCGGCACTTGGTTTGCCGACTTCACTTTAAAATCCGTGCTAAATAGATAAATCAATGAAAAATCAATTTTGAGCTCATCTTAAATCCGATTTGGGTGCCATTTGCGTCATTAAATCCCTAAAATCGAGCTCTTTAAGTTGATAAGATTTTATCTAAAATATTATATAAATATTAAAATATTAAATAATAATAAGTACGTTAAATTATTAATTAATAGGTTTAATGATAATTATTTATGCGTTTATCACCCTACTTTCAGGCTCATCCCATCGTGGTGCTCACAGACCAACCTCTTCGGACCATCTTGTCTCGCCCTGACACCTCCGTCGGCTAGCCAAATGGGCCATCAAACTGAGTGAATTTGACCTATCCATTCGACCTAGGTCGGCCATGAAGTCTCAGGTGATAGCTGATTTCTTGGTTGAGTGTTCCTGGACCGAGAAGGGTTTGGAGGAGATACGCCCGGAGGAGTGTGTGGACCCTCCCTCGACTGAGAGGCAGAAAAAGAGGACTAGATTTTGCATGTAGATGGAGCAGCAAATTCTCAGGAAAGCGGAGCCGGACTCATTCTTGCGAGCCCTGAAGGGGAAGTGGTGGAGTATGCTCTTAGATTCCAGTTCCCGGCAACTAACAACCAGGCAGAGTATGAAGCCTGTTAGCGGGAATGAGGTTGGCTGAGGAGCTAGGCGCAGGGCGTTTAAGGGCCTTCACGGACTCTCAGCTTATTTCTAGGCAGATCACTGGGAAGTACGAAGCTAGGGACCCGACCATGTCCTGTACCTGAGCAAGGTGCAATTCCAAGCCTCTCGGTTCTCTTACTTCCGTGTCAGCTACATTCCTCGAGCGAAGAATGCTAGGGCCGACGCACTATCCCGTTCTAGCCACTTCGGCCGACGGGACGCTGGGAAGAACATATGTGGAGCACCTCCAGGCACCAAGCATTGAAGTTACGGATGAAGCGCTGCCGGTTGAGCAAGAGCCCTCCTGATGGACGCCTACGTCCGATATTTAACCGACGACACTCTCCCAGAGAACCCCGCTGAGGCCAAGCTACTCAAGCGGAGGGCCCCGAGGTTCTTGATGATGGATGGGAAGCTTTATCGAAGATCATTCTCATACCCGGTCCTCAGGTGCATGGGACCAGTAGAATCAGACTACATCCTACGGGAGATCCATGAAGGTATCTGCGGAAGTCACCTGGGGGGGCAGAGCCCTAGCTTACAAGGCCCTACACAGGGGTACTTTTGGTTGACCATGAAGGAGGACGCAGCCGAGCTCGTTATGAGATGTGATAGCTGTCAGCGCCATGCTAATATCCAGCGATAGCCGACATCTCAATCAACCCCCTTGGTGGCACCCTGGCCCTTCGCCCAGTGGGGTATGGATATCCTGGGACCATTTCCTCCGGCCTCCTGACAGCGAAAGTTCCTCCTGGTGGTCATTGATCACTTCACCAAGTGGATTGAAGCCGAGGCCCTTGCTAAGATCACAGAAAGCAAGGTGAGATCCTTCTTTTGGAAGTCCATTATATGCCGGATCGGACTGCCGCACCCCTGGTCACTAACAATGGCCGGCAGTTTGACAACATGCCCTTCCGGGAATTCTGCTCCGAACTGGGCATCCGCCAGAAATTCACTTCCGTCGGGCACCCTCAGACCAACGGGGCGGCCGAGGTAACTAATCGAATCATTCTCCAAGGACTGAGAACCCGACTGGATGACTATAGGGGACGGTGGGTGGAGGAGCTCCCCAATGTGCTGTGAGCTTACCACACAACGCCACGAGCCCCCACCGGTGAGACCCCATTCAGCCTAGTCTTTGGGTCCAAAGCTATCATCCGGTAGAGATTGGCTCACCGAGCCCTCGGGTAGAGTTGTACAACGAGGGAGACAACCTAGACTGGCTACGAGCCAACCTCGACCTAGTGGAGTAAATGAGAGACCGAGCGCGACTTCGGATGACGGTCTATCGGCAACGGGCCGCCAAATATTACAATGCCCGTGTGCATCCCAGGACTTTCCTACCGGGAGACCTGATCCTTCGACGAGCTGAAGTCTCGAGGACGACGGAAGGAGGTAAGCTGGCTCCGAACTGGGAAGGGCCTTACCGGATCACCGAAGCGCTCCGCCATGGAGCATACAAGATTGAAGAACTGGATGGGAAACCACTTCCTCGGACGTGGAACGCTGACAACCTCCGTCGGTACTATCAGTAGTACATCCCTTTCTTACATTAAATATCTTGCTTGTATTCTTCTAGGTCTTCACCCGTCATTTCGTATTAATGAATGTGGGTTTTAGTACCTTAGTGTAGCAACTTAAGCCCGACCCCGTCGGCACAAAAGCCCTGGGCTAGCCAGGCACAAGGCCTAGTGTACCACTGGTAGAGCGGCGTGCTCCCGGTCTCAGCAACTTAAACCCAACCCCGGTCAGCACCAAAGCCCTAGGCCAGCCAGGCACAAAGCCCAGTGTACCACTGGCAGAGCGGCATGCTGCCGGCTCTCAGCAACTTAAGCCTGACCCCGGTCAGCACCAAAGCCCTGGGCCAGCCAGGCACAAAGCCCAGTGTACCACTGGCAGAGCGGTGTGCTGCCGGCTCTCAGCAACTTAAGCCCAACCCCGGTCGACACCAAAGCCCTGGGCCAGCCAGGCACAAAGCCCAGTGTACCACTGGCAGAGCGGTGTACTCCGGCTCTCCGCAACTTAAGCCTGACCCCGGTCGGCACCAAAGCCCTGGGCCAGCCAGGCACAAAGCCTAGTGTACCACTGGCAGAACGGCATGCTGCCGGCTCTCAGCAACATAAGCCGACCCCGGTCGGCACCAAAGCCCTGGGCCAGCCAGGCACAAAGCCCAGTGTACCACTGGTAGAGCGGCGTGCTGCCGGCTCTCAGCAACTTAAGCCCGACCCGGTCAGCACCAAAGCCCTGGGCCAGCCAGGCATAAAGCTAAGTGTACCACTGGCAGAGCGGCGTGCTGCCGGCTCTCAGCAACTTAAGCCCGACCCCGGTCGGCACCAAAGCCCTGGGCCAGCCAGGCACAAAGCCCAGTGTACCACTGGCAGAGCGGCATGTTGTCGGCTCTCAACAACTTAAGCCCGACCCCGGTCGGCACCAAAGCCCTGGGCCAGCCAGGCATAAAGCCCAGTGTACCACTGGTAGAGCGGCATGCTGCCGGCTCTTAGCAACTTAAGCCCGACCCCGGCACCAAAACCTTGGGCCAGCCAGGCACAAAGCCCAATGTACCACTGGCAGAGCGGCGTGCTGCCGGCTCTCAACAACTTAAGCCCAACCCGGTCGGCACAAAAGCCCTGGGCCAGCCAGGCACAAAGCCCAGTGTACCACTAGTAGAGCGGCGTGCTGCCGGCTCTCAGCAACTTAAGCCTGACCCCGATCGGCACAAAAGCCCAAGTCCAGCCAGGCATAAAGCCTAGTGTACCATGGCAGAGCGGCGTGCTGCCGGCTCTCAGCAGCTTAAGTCTGACCCCAGTCGGAAAACCCTAGGCTAGCCAGGCAGAAAACCCTGTACGTTGGCGAAGCAACGTGCAAGCAGCTCGGAGGCTCGATTTTATCTTGACCTTTCGAGTCCTATGCTCTGTCGAGAATTGGGAGTTCGTACCTCCTGACCCTAAGATTCGGTCCTAGGAAGCAAAGTTGAGGCTATCCAAGAGTAAGTTACAGATTGCTCACACTGACGAAGCCCCTAAGGGTCCCACGTTGGCTGCCAAAGAGTTTGAAGTGACAGTTGCAATCAAGCGGAGATAAATCTCATTGAAAGGAGTGTATTTCATTAATTTGAAAGTGCTTACAAAATTTCGACCAAGTCTCACAAAAACAAAATATAGTATGGGGCTCATGAGTCAGCAGGTGCGTCCTCATCATCAGAAGAGCCCATCTCGGAGAGGCGATCCGGCTCCACTTCAAGGGCCTGGGGAAAATTTAAGTCTCTAGCCACCTTTTCCTTCCCACACTAGAACCCTTGAAGATATGCCCCCGTCGAAGCTTCGATCAGCTCCTTCATAAAATGCTCGGACGCCCAAAATTCTTCAATAACTCTGGCGGTCCTGACTTCGACAGCTGCCTCCACCTCAGCCGCTAGAGCTCCCCTCTCAGCAGCCAGGGCTGCCACTGCTATCCTCTCGGCCTTCAGGGCTAGATTCCTTTCCTCCTTCGCTCCCTTTGCCCTTTCTTTGGCCTCCCTCATTTTCTCCTCCGCCATCCTTGCCTTTTCTCTGGCCTCACTCACCTGACTCTCGGCCGCTTGGATGGTTGCAACCAATTCGGAGATGTGCAGGTCCCTAGTCGTGACGGCATTCTCGGCCTCCATGAGCTGGTTGAGGGCTGCCCACAGGTGGTTGGACTCAATCTCTGCCCGGTTCTCGGCCGCTTTTATTTCATCAGCCCGGGCGGTCTTGGCTGATTCTAAGGCCTTCTCTGCCATTTCTGCTCGAGCGCGAGCATCCTCGGCCTCTTTTTGGGCCTCCCGAACGATGGTCTTCTCACCGTGGATAACTTCCCTAGCGATAGCCAGGGAGTTAGCAACCTGCATGCAAGCCCCATGTCAAAAAGAAAAGGAAGAGCAAAAAGAAATTCAAAAGCAGAGAGTGGATAGTCTAACTACCTTGACTAAGGCCGCGTAGGATTCACGGAAGAAGGTAGTCGCCTTCAGATGGTTGAGCTCCTCCTGAACCTCCGGTACGAAGATTGATGAGATGAGCCACTCCACCCGGTGCCCGTCGTCTAGGACAGAGTCCCGAGATAGCCCCTGCCTAGCCCTACTCCGGCAGCTCCGGCGGTCTCGGATTCGGCGCATGGAGAGCTGCTCACTGGCATCCTCTCCGGGGGTAGGCTTGCTGTCTGCGATGGTCCCTCGCCCCAGTCCCTTACAGCTTCGGTGGGGGCTGGTTCGCAGGGGGCAGGAGACCCCCCCACCGCCGTTGGCTCTTCTGCGGCCAGCTCTTCCATGGCCGGCTCTGCCTCCATGGCCGACTCCCCCGTGATCGCCGGCTCCCCCACGGCCGGTGTCTCTGTGGCTGCTCCATCGCTCGCAGTCCTTTCAGGTGGGGTGTCGGCCATCAAGTCTATATCCGGGGCAACCGGAGGCTCCTGTAGTGCGGATGGCTCGAGTGCCCACACTGTCGGGCATTTTGAATCTGGTGCTCGCCGCCCCTCGCTCGATTCCTCTCGGGCCTTCCTTTTGGCGGCGGCCTTCATGAGTCGGCGTGCTGGGATTTTCATAGCTGCCCAGTATCGACCGGGGTCAGCAAAAAAAAAATTTGATGAGCGAGAGCAAGACTTTGGTTAAGTACAGGGAGACTTACCAAACTGGGAGATAAGACCCGCCGACCGGAGGTTTTCCTCCGTCAGGAGCAGGCTGTACCGAGGAATTTCGGTGGACAACAGCTGCCCTAGCGCCTCTCTATCTCCAGGGTGGACAGTGGAATTTGCATTACCTCGGGGGTCAGGGTCTCCCCACCGGGACTTTACTTGGCCAATGTTGGCGAAGAAAAATAGGGATTTCCAGCCTTTAATGGAAGAAGGGAGAAGGAGTTTAAGGACGCGGTAGGGCCTGGGCTGGAACAGCCACCAACCTTTCTGAGATCGGAGGATATAAAAGGAATGGAAGAGAGAGACTCGCGGGGCGATGTGGAGGTGATGGCAAAGGATAACAAAGGCACAAATGACACGAAAGGAATTTGGGACCAACTGGGAAGGAGTTAAGGAATAATAGCCAAGGAGGTTAACGAAAAAGGATGAAAGGGTAAGCGGAGGCCCACCCTCAGGGAAATCTCATAGATGCCACCCGCCTGGTCGGGATGAGATCACCCTGTCGTCAGGGGTCGGAAGATAGAGCTCAATATCCCGAGGAATTTGGTAACGGGCCCGGATGTTTGCCAAATCGTTGCCCGTTACCGTGGAGGTGGCCCCTTCCGGGGATTCCGTCCCCACACTCGAGGAGGTGCCGGCCCTCGCCTGGTGACCTCTCAGCGGATTCCGGCCAGCCGCCGCCGGGTGCCTCCCTGCGGGAGCCTCCCCGGCGACCCGCCGCTGGGCTAGAGGGACGTGATCCTTCGGATCGGAGGACCACTCAAGGGGAGAAGAAGGAGGAGAAGGAGAAGCTTGAGGCCTCTCGAGCGAGGAACGATTCTCCGAATTGTCCTCCGCAGACCAAGACTGGGAACTCATTGCAAAACGAAAGATTGAAGAAGCCTAGGAGGAACAAAGAGCTAACCTGGGAAGGAAGGTGATGAACGCGAGCTCTCGAGTTGCAGAGGGAACCAGGAAGCGGAAAATTAGAAAGCAGGGGAAGAAGATGATAACAGGAATAGAATGACCGCTTTCGACCCTCTACTCAGGTTTTATTCAGTTTCAAACTGTCCCGCGCGCCTCGACTGCCATGTGGGCTCCCATAGCAAGCTGGATTGCCTAGGTAATCGCTGAGTGCGGGATACGATTCACTTCCAGCCAATGGTAGGACACCAATGATGTCACCGTTATGATGGATAATGATGGCACGGCTTTCTTCACGGACTTCAACGGATAAACCCTGCTTCGAGGACGATCGCCGTAAATCGGGTGGACAGCATTGGCCGCCTTATCACATCCCTGTACTGCCTGCATAAAATCATTGCAGTGCCTATAGACACGTGTCAGGAGGCGGTTCGCAAAGGATGGGGATCAGCCATTTGGGAGGTGACACCCCTTTCACTTTACTGGGGCGGGCCCACTCCATCTCAGGGGTGAGGGGGCATCTGATATGGCTGATCCTATGCCGTTAGAATGAACGGCAAAGATAGAGGCAGCTGACGGGAGCTACATCAACCCCCGAGACCTCCCTCTCGGTCTCGGAGCACATGAACAGTATATCAACCCCTGAGACCTCCCTCTCGGTCTCGGGGCACATGAATAGTATATCAACCCCCGGGACCTCCCTCTCGGTCTCAGGGCACATGAACAGTATATCAACCCCCGGGACCTTCCTCTCGGTCTCGGGGCACATGAACAGTATATCAACCCCCGGGACCTCCCTCTCGGTCTCGGGGCACATGAACAGTATATCAACCCCGAGACCTTCCTCTCGGTCTCGGGGCACATAATAGTATATCAACCTCTGGGACCTCCCTCTCGGTCTCGGGGCACATGAACAGTATATCAACCCCGAGACCTCCCTCTCGATCTCGGGGCACATGAATAGTATATCAACCCCCGAGACCTCCCTCTCGGTCTTGGGGCACATGAACAGTATATCAACCCCCGGGACCTCCCTCTCGGTCTCGGGGCACATGAACAGTATATCAACCCCCGGGACCTCCCTCTCGGTCTCAGGGCACATGAACAGTATATCAACCCCTGAGACCTCCCTCTCGGTCTCAGGGCACATGAACAATATATCAACCCTCGGGACCTCCCTCTCGGTCTCGGGGCACATGAATAGTATATCAACCCCGGGACCTTCCTCTCGGTCTCAGGGGCACATGAACAGTATATCAACCCTCGAGACCTCCCTCTCGGTCTCGGGGCATATGAACGGTATCTCAATTCTCGGCGCATGGTCAGGTTGTTCTGGGCCACCTGGCGTGCCCACATGATCCACCGCACATCCATTGCAAAAGGTGGTCATACCTCATAACAGCGTATGATCCGTTGTATCTCTATCATTGTGCATGGCCATACCCCGTTACGGTATGCGGATCACCACCTGCCCATTGCTGTGCACGATCATGTCCGGTGGTGGCGCGCACCAGACGCGACCCCAGATGCGAAACATCTGTGAGGTCGTACTGACAGGTAACTCATAATGCATCCGGTGTGTATGATGATAGTACGACCTGTCATCGGCCCCGTATTTTGTCCGTTATTGAACTGGGCTCCTAAAAATTAGTAACCTTGGGAATAGAAGGGGGACATTCGAACAAGTATAAAAGCACGCGCCCCGCTGTAAGGATCCTTGAACTCTGGTTTTCTAATTTTCTTCATACTAGCTAAAACCCTAACTGTGTCAGCTCCATTCAGCTGAACAGTTCTCATCTGATTCCAAGTGACTAACTTGAGCATCGGAGGGTCCCCACCGGAGCATCCGGTCTCCGGGGACTTTTCTTGCAGGGGTCCGGAGAGAAGGATGTCCGTCTTCCCCGATGCTTGAAGAAGGTGACTTGGCATCATCAAAAATCATCCTAATAATTTTTACTAAAAATTTATATATGTTATTAAAGAAAGGATAGGGCTAGATGGGCGAAGGATGAGAGGGGGATAGCATGGATATTGAGATTTATCGTTCCCTACGAGGTGTAGATGGGAATGAAAAAAAAATTCTATTTATAGGGATAGGTCAGGGTGAAGATTTTTTTCTTTAGCGGACATGAAGAGGAGGATTGGGGTTTCCCATTGCCATCCCTAATCTATATGTTCGTGTCAGAACGACATGTCAACTATTCCATTAATTTCCACTAATTCCATGTAATGGGATATTAGGAATATAATATTCTTAAAATATGAAGGATTAAATTGTAATAATTAAAAATTTAAGAATCAAAATGAATTTTGAGTAAAAGTTTGAGAATCAAAAGTATATTTTTGCCTAATTTTTAATATATCTAGTCCTAAGGGCTTAAAAAAAGGCCAAACCAAATTATGGGTTGGTGGCTTATTCAGAATTGGACACCAATATGGGGATGCGAGGGTGGATTATAAGACCTTCAAAATATGAACATGATATATATTATTTAATTAATTATTTTATTTTGATTTTATGATCTAAAATGTTTGGTCATGAAATTATTTATTTTTCAACTAGTTCAACAACTTTTACTTTCATATTGAAAATTTTATAAAAATTAATATGTGACAAGCTGACCTAGCATGTCCATGTGACCAAAAGCAAGCAATTGGGCTGATTGGGCTGCTAGGATAAAGGTGTTGATCTATTTGGGATCCTCATCTTATTTGGGGCATAGACTAGTTCAGGTGAGATTTTACTATCTTATTTGGAAAGGACTCTCTCATTAGCTTATCTGTAAATCAAATATATTAAAGCCATCCAAGAGAGGAATCTAGCTCAAATTCTAATTATTTTGCTCAACATTTATAAAATTTAATTATTTATAAAATTTCTTAGCCACCTCACATTAATGACATGGCCAAAATAGTGATGGCCATGTTCCGAACAATGCAATAACTGCACGCTTCCCGCCTTCCCATCAACTAGGTGTCACAAAAATAATTTTCTAACCATTAGTCACAACCTTAAATTTATGTTGCATATAAAAGTGTCCCTTTCAACTGATCTGTGTGTGTGTGTGTGTGTGTGTGTGTGAGAGAGAGAGAGAGAGATGAAGAGTAGTAGGGGTGGAAGTTTGGTCATGGATGAACATTTGTCAATGCATCATATTCTAATAAGCGGTAACTATTGGTTGGTTAGGCTATTGCAAAGCTCTAATCAAAAAGACTACAGTCTATGATTCTTTAAAAATACTATCCAATTTTAATATGACATATAGTTAATTAAAATATTTTTCTCATTTATTCATATGCATAACATTGTGAGGGGAAAATGTCTATGATTCTTGGATCAAACGTATCTATTGGTTTGGAACTTTGGATTGTGTCCAAAGCCTACCAAATTTTTGTCTTATTTAATACATAAGTAGGCTCCAATGATAGTAATCATGGGGTGTTTATTGTCTAACATTTTTATCATTTTTATCATCGGAAACTTATTTATGATTCTCAGATCAAACATATTCATTGGTTTGAGTTATGTCTAGACCTACTAAATTTAGGTCTTACGTGATGCACCAGTAGGTTCAAATGATGGCAATCATGGGGTTTATTCTGTGGCCAAGATTTGCTCTCTTTCGCAATAGCAAAATAAAAATAATCAAGGCAAAAGGCCCCAACCCATCATATGTCATTCCCAATATAATTTGAGAAATTCTTCTTTTAACAATTTTTTTTTATTTCACGTGTAGTACAACCAGACATATAACTTTGGCTTCATAGTATCACTTAGAATTACTAGGCATTATATATGTGAAACTTGGTGAAGGAAAAACAACATTGGTTTAAAAATTAGATTCATTGGAAGATGAGAATTCTCAACAACTTTTGATTTGTCCATGTCCTGGCTCCTGAGCTGAGGTGGAATATTGATGCATGATTACTGACCACCAATCACATATCCCTCAAGAAATCCAACAGCTTTGTAGGCATCTCGAATTTTGTTCATCTCAGTTGCAACATCCTTCATACTCATTCTCTCTCTCCATGATTGATTTGAGCATGATAGCCCAACTCTCATCACATTAATCATGCATTCTTGGATTTTCCTCACTGCATCGCTTCCATTCTGTTGGCTATAAGCAATATTGATGTGCTCTGGTAACATTAATAGTGGATCAGCAATGTCCATCACTCTATTAGGGAAAGCTATCTCGACAAACTTGCTAAGGGTTAAGCCATTTTGAAACATGTCATTAACTGGACTTTTTCCTGTAAACAACTCTAGCAGAAGGATCCCATAACTATACACATCACCAAAGGTAGACACATGAAAACATTCCCCATACTCTGCAATCCATGTATATCTTAGCTTGAATGCATATTATATAAATAGAAGATTCATAATGGAAAAGAAACATGATTTTAATCCTTCAAAGTTTTTTAAAAAATAATACTTAAAAAAGGAAGGTTAATAGAGGTAGTTACCTGGAGCGACGTATCCAATGGAACCTTTTATTGCAACTGAAGTGCTTGAAGACTGAATTTGTTTGCTCGTGCCTTCATATAGAAACCTTGCTAAGCCGAAGTCCCCCACATGAGCACACATGTCATTGTCAAGTAGAACATTGGCAGGCTTTAGATCACAATGAACAATTGATGGATAGCAATTGTGATGTAGATAATCCAATGCACCGGCAATATCAACAGCTATGCCCAACCTTTTGCTCAAGCTTAGACCATTCAAAATGTTATCCCCATCTAGCTTAGGATGCAACCATGTATCCAAACTCCTATTAGGCATGAACTCGAAAATTAGAGCTTTGAAATTGCTGCCTTGAAAATTTATGCTGGAGCAAGATGTTAATATCTTGATGAGATTACGATGACGGATGTTTCTCAAAGCTTCACATTCAGTAATGAAGCTCTTGGAAGCTCCTTGGTGCAAAAGGTTGAAAACCTTAATAGCCACAATTGAATTATCATGATCCATAATCCCTTTGTATACGGATCCATATCTTCCGGAGCCAATTAGGTTGGTAGAAGAGAAACCATTAGTTGCTTGAACCAGCTCTGCATATGAAACTCTAAGATATTGATCCTCCAGCAAAGCAGCAGAGGAAGTTTGTTGTTTTGACTTCTGCTTCCAATAAAGAAAAGCAAAGCTGGAGAGTAATAAAATGAAGATGAATGTAATTATTGGAATCACAAATTTTAGCCATCGAGACGCTTGTTTGTTTTTCAATGATTTCACAGCGCATTTAGGTAACCTGAGTTCTGGAACACCCCCACAGAGTCTATCATTGCCAACAAGAGAGATTGCGGTGACATTTTTAAATATTCCCTTCATTGGCACTTCCCCCTCAAGATGGTTGAAAGATAGATTTAAGTAACTTGAAATTTTTAAGTATTCAAGACCATCATCTTTGGAGACTACAGAATTCCCATAGCTTAAAAACTTCATATCTTCAAAAGAATATGGAATTTGCCCCGAAAGGTAATTGTGTGAGAGATCTAGTGCTTGAAGGCCCTTGAAGGTGCCCAAAGATGCAGGAATGGTCCCTGTCAAGTTATTGTAAGATAGATATAATCCTCGAAGGCCCTTTATGTTACTGAGAGATGACGGAATGCTTCCATTGAAAAAGTTATTGTTCATAAATAGGAGCTCAAGGACTTCACATCCACCAATTGTGTCTGGAATTTTACCTGTCAACCTGTTCCCAGAGACGATAAATGTTTTGATATTTTTCAAACTGCCGACTTCTTCTGGGAGTGGCCCAACTAATGAATTGTTAGACAAGTTGATGGAATCTGGCAAAAAAGGAAGACTAACAATTTCTTTAGGTATGGTACCACTGAGATTCTTTCGAGAAAGGTCCAGTACTTGTAGTTGCTTGAGGTTTCCGAGGCTTGGAGGTATGGGTCCTTGTAAACTATTGCCATATAACTCGAGAAGAATCAACTGAGTTAGATTTCCGAGGGAGGATGGAACAGAACCTGTAAATCTATTGTTGAATAAGCCTAAAATGTGCAAATTGCTAAGCTTTCCAACACTTTCTGGAATGGTGCCTGTTAGAAGATTTTCAACCATTCCTAGTTCCTGCAGATTGACCAGGTTTCCTATCCCAAAAGGAATGCTCCCCGATATTTGGTTGAAAGCAATCGATAGATATTCAAGTTGTGTGGAGAGGTTTGCTATTGAAACAGGCAACGCACCCTTTAGATTGTTTTCACCCATATATAAATGTGTTAGATAACTGCAATTCCTGAGAGAAGCAAGAAATTCCCAACCACGGACATTGTCTGCTTCAATGTTATTTGTATGTATATTTAACCTGGAGAGATATTTTAATCTTCCAAGATCAGTGGGCATGAAACCGGTAAAATAGTTGACCGAGAGATCGATCATCCGAAGTCTAGAGGCATTGGAAAGTGATGCTGGAATTGGTCCTCCAATTTGGTTAAAATCAAGAAAAAGTTGTCGGAGATCTGGAAGTCTGGTGCCAAAATCGGGTGGCAGGCTTCCCTGCAGCTGGTTTGCTTCAGCAGCCAAAACTTGCAAGGAGAGAGATTGTAGAGGGACGCAGGGATGATACCTGAGAGCATATTTTCTTGCACATCTAATATTTCTAGACGTCCAAGTTGGCCAACTTCTGGGATTCCTCCTCCAGTTTGTTCGACTCTACAAAAAGCCAGATCAGAGAAGAAAGATTGCCAAGCCATGGTGGGATGACACCTGTAATGTTGTTAAATTCAACAACCAGATATTTAAGCTTGGATAGGTTGCTGATCTCATCAGGTATCCTCCCCATGAGATGGTTGTCGCTTAGATTGAGCATCTGAAGGTCTAAACAATAAGATAAATTCGCAGGGATTAGCCCTACAAATGAGTTGGAGGTCAAATCGAGATGCTGCAGTCGGCGCAAGCGGCCGATCTCTGGTGGGATCTCTCCGTAGAGACCGTTGTCTGATAAGTCGATTCTTCTGAGAAAGCTGAGGTTGCCAATGAAAGGAGAGAGGGAACCTGCAAGGCCATGAGATGCGAGTTCCAAGGCTGAGATCCTCTGTGTGTCGTGTTTGCGGATGCACGAGACCCCCTCCCAGGCACAGACATGGACGGTGTGATTCCATGAGCTCAGAGCTCCAGGGGACTCGCGTGTTATCTGATTCTTGATAGCAAGCAAGGCCTGCAGGTCTGTCTCATTTCCCAACCGCGAGGAGGACATGAGCGGTGCTAAGGATAGGAGGAGCAGCAGCAAAAATAAAGCAACCGCCATGGATTCCAGTTTATTGCAGCAGTAATTCATCCACCACCAAATTTAATTTATTCCTGGGAAACAAAACAGAAGATTGTAATAATGCATGCACAAAATACAATGATGAAGAGAAGGTGAGTTCAAGAACCTCACAGCAAGGACGGTAAAGCCGATTTCTCAGCAAAAGTAAAGCAAACTTGGAGGATAGAGTTTGAAGAACTGATGCCTCTGCCTCTGCTTTATTCATCTATCGATTATATAGCATCTTACCTAACCCACAGAACACGCAATTTAAAATCAGAATTATTTGATCGCAACTATCCAAGTCGCAGTCAATGGCTAAAATAACTAAAGTCATTAAAATCTTGCTCTCACACCAGCCGGCCACCGAGTTCATCTTGGAGCATTCCGTGGCTACCAAGTTGTTTCATGACTTTTGAAGCCCATGCTCGCTGAAGACGGAATCATAGATTAATTAGTGCATTAGGAACTTGGGATGACATTAACAAATCGAAGAAAACAAGTGAGAAGATGGTCGAAGTAGCGAATAAATAACATCACTCAACTATTATAATCCTTTGAATCTAATTGCTTGCCAAATGCGGCCTAGAGCTTGAATTTTTGGAAATAAAATAATGGCTGATATGCCATATGGCAGCCATTGCAAGGGAACTGATGGATGGTGAAATAACAGTGCTATTGATTATAATATTACTTGCATGCTAGCTAAAAAACTGTGTATTAGAACGGACATAGAAAGTTATTGTTGAAATATCATTTTAATTAAATAAGTATTAAATCAAACAAATTATGCTAACTTCCATTATAAACAGCTGTAATATAATGTTATAGTAACGTAGTGATTAAATAGCTGCTCTAGTTTTATATTTGTACTATATATATAATATTATAATTATCTTATTTTATACCACATAATAATAATTATTATTATATTATTTTCATATAATTATAATAATTACAGTTTATTCATAATATAATATATTATTATTATTATACTTGAATATAATATAATAATAATATTATTATAGTATTATATAAAATACAGTTATACTCGTAGTTTGAATCTGACTAAGTCTAAAATAGCTTTTTGGCATTTGAAAAAATAGATAGAGTCAGGAAGCATTTTTAAAAGTTTATGAAACATTATAAAATTATTAAAAAGTTCTTTTAAGCCTTAAAAAGTACTTTTAGTTCTTCCAAAAGTTTAATCAAATAGAGCCTTTTTTGCTCCTTGGTATCTTTGGCACCAACTACAGCTTAAATTCTCTTTGGCCTATGTATTTATGTAACAAATAGCTTGAAGTTTGCATGATGGTCCTTGTTTTTAACACTCCAGATCTTCTCATGTAAAGAAAAAGGAAATTTTTTTGCTTGATCAATAATTTTCCGTGGATAATGAGCAATTCATGTTTTATGCATCTATCTTTCTTCTGATGACAATTAACAAATTATTCAGAAAATTTTGTGATATTTTCTTTTTAAATATGCATTTATCTTTAATTCCTCCTATGCACACGCACAAGTACTGTACAGTTTCTGGATTTTACCCCAATACATGTTATTTTATTTTTATCACCTGCAAGTTTTTGTTTTCCATAAACTATCCTATGTTCTAATTATGCTAATGGTTTCAGGGAGGAGAGGAGTCTTTGCTGTACAGTAGAAAACATGCATTTGCATTGGAAGTACAAGGAACTCGTTAAGGTCATTGTGAAAGCAAGAACTTTTGCACAGGCTAAGAGCATTGCTTTATCACTTGAAGCTGAGAGTGGAGGTGTCTTGGTGTCACTGGACAAGGTCTCTAAAGGGTATGCCATTATTGTGTACCGAGGAAAGGACTATCGTCGACCTCCTACCTTGAGGCCTAAGAATTTATTGACTAAAAGGAAAGCTCTAGCACGATCTATAGAGCTTCAAAGGCATGAGGTAAGCTATACTTTAATGCTACACAAAAAAAATAAATTAAGTTTTAGCCATGCAAGAATGAATGTATGATAGGAAGAAAAGAAAAAAAAAAAATAGAGAGAGAGAGAGAGAGTCCATTTATGAACTGCCACATGATTTGGATTGCTATATGCAAAGAACAGGTTCATGTCTCAGTAGTTTTATGATGTTTAATAATTCTCTCTCTGAAACAGGCTCTTAGCCGCCATATCTCAAAATTATGCCATGGGGTGGAGCAGTTAAGATCTGAATTGGTATGAGCTCATATTGGGGTGAAGCTCTAATATGAGCTTCTTGTTAAAATCCTTTTATATTTTTGGTACATCCACTAAAAATTTTAATTTATGTCAGGTCCAAATGGACAATGTAAAAGACCAAGGGGATGAGGACTTGTATGCCAGACTGGACTCTGCATATTCCACTGAAAATGAAGATACAGAGGTAGATATAATTGCATTTACCATCAGCTATCAATTTTGTGAGAAGGGAAACTGCTTGCTGAAAATGACTGTACAAAGTGGGTCAAATATTTTTCAACAATTCATGCTTGATCTCCCCCAGTCATTTTTCTGACTGGACCAAGTTGAGCTATATATAAATTATTAACAGAAGACCAACTATGGCATATCTTTTGTATGTTAAGAAAATGGAATTTCCAAAGAGTGATCCTCTTATTTTGTTATTTGCAGGATGAGGCTGATGAGGCTTATCTTCATACTTTTGATACTGCTGTGGACATTGATCGCGATGAAGATGACAGAATTGATAATAACACCATTAATGGTGGTGGTAGTGGTGATGAACATGAAGATGGTGATGAAGATGGTGATGAACATGGTGATAGTGATGAAGACGATGAGTCTGACAATTTTGAAGATAAAGAAGATTCAATCAACTTCATTCAGACATCAATGAATTCCATCCAGGATCAGCAAACTGGAATGACGGAAACTGCTGTTGATAAACTTTGTATCTGAACCGATTTTCCAAAGCAATGGGGCTTAAGTGGAAAAAATATAATCATGCATTTGTAGCTATTAACAATAATTGCCATGTAAATTATCAATTTGATTAATGAAATTAAATTCAAAATTGGAGCAGTCAAGCTTGAAAATTTTGTTTTTAAAAAAAGAGACAATATCATCCTGTACTGTCTTTGGTTTGTTGGTTAGTGAGAAAACATATATGATATAATGGTGAGACATTAAATCAAATGGGCCGATGCACGTTTCAACTTGAAATGGTTTTGGGTTGACTGTTCTATTTTCACTTTTGCTATCTGATATTTGACTTGGATAGCAAATTTCATATATAAGATATGGGAAAAGATTTTGTACACCGCATCCAGTGTAGCAAGTCCTACGTGGGTTGCACTATCTCTTCTTATTGGTCCACATGCATACGATATCCATTAAAAAATATTAAGACAGCTTTATGACATCCCGACGGAAAAAATTACGACACTCCAGTTTTAAAATTATGATACAATAGTTATAAAATTACGACATCCGTTCAAAAGTCAAAAAAAATTACAATATCCCAATTGTAAATTTATGATACCATAGTTATAAAATTACGACATCCATTTAGAAAACGTATTTGTACACAAATTTCAAAAAAAAGCCGAACCGATATTAATGCACGTCATGTCAAAATTTAAAATGACACCTTAGTTGTAAACTTACGACATCATATTTATAAAATTAAGACATCCATTAAGAAAGTTAAAAAAAATTACGACATTCCAATTGTAAATTATGACATCGTAGTTATAAAATTACGACATCCACTCAAAAAATGTGTATGTACATAATTTTTTTAAAAAAAACTTAACGATATAAATGCACGTTATATCAAAATTTAAGATGACACTCCGGTTGTAAACTTACGATACCGTATTTATAAAATTAAAACACCCATTCAATAAGCCAAAAAAAATTATGACATCCCAGTTATAAATTTACAATACCGTAGTTATAAAATTACGATACCCATTCAAAAAACGTGCACTGCAGCCTGTACACAAATTCCAAAAAAAAACTAAACAGATATTAATGCATGTCATATCAAAATTTAAGATGGTATTCCTGCCTCATCGTATCAAGTCATATAAAATTTATGTGGATCAATAAAAAAAGATAGTATAGCCCACATAGAATTTGCTGCATCGAAAACGATGTACAAAAACTTTTTCATAAGATATGGCCCTGTCCTCCGCATCTAATATTCTCAAAGTGTGCATGAATTTACCTAAGAATAAGTCACTCCTTCTAGTGCTTTGGACTATTACTTGGTCTTGTCGGCTATCGAGTATATGTCGGAGCCATATTAACTTTTTGATTATTTAAGGGTTAATTACTGGTCCTTCATGCTTTACCCATGGGCCATCCTAATCTTTTTACTGTTGCCTTGGAGTCAAGTGAAGCCTTCCGTGAAAGCATGCCTCTATAGCCTGTGAAGTTAAATTCCCTTGAATATAGTCTTCATCATGAGCACTTTTGCAGCACCTCCTATTTGCTTTATATCATCCTATTAGCACTCCGACCGATGGACAACTGAAACCACAAATTCTCAAGTGTATCATTGTTGTGCAATCTTATTTATGAGCCCCTCAAGCTTTCAGGAAAGAAGCAGCTACTAAGAGCAGTGCATTTTTCACTTCATGAAACCACAACTGGTGCAATATAGACAAAGTGCTTGCTGATAGAAATTATAGCAGGTAAAGTCAAGGGAATTCCAAGATCAATTTGAACAAAGATTAATGTCCATAACAGGGATATATGTCTAGGAAAATAAGTAGAACTCAAGAAATTTCTTGCCCAGGTGATGGTTGGCTTCATGTTGCATGAATAGCATTTAGACAGTAATCTGGGCTTCATAAAATGTTGGAGCATTTGGAAAGAGCATAACTTAGTGTCAGCAAAGAGGGATGTGCAATATTCACCAAAAAAATTAAAGTTCACAATCCATTTAAAGGAATTAGGTTACTAATGGAAAAAAGAAAAATAAACTAAAATAAATATTTAAGATGAAAAAGTTGAATAGAACATAAAAATATAAAAAAAAAAAATAAGAAGATTGGAAATATGAACTAAAAATATAGTAAAAAAATATAAAAAAGGAAAATAATTAAAAAAATGTACAAAATATGAAAAATATAGGATAAATTTAAAAATTCCAAACAAAATATAAAGAACTAATATTACAAAATTGAATTGCAAATAAATAACTCAAATTAAAAAATTGAATAACTAGGAACCAAGGCATCTACCACTGCTTATACAATCTCATTGATATTCTCTTGTCAGTCCTTGTAAGTACCCCTCGCATCCACGAATCCAATGGCACATAGCTATCTTGATTCAAGAGTTTTGATTCTACTTGTTTTTCTGATGGAAGACAATTTCCACAATCAATCTAGTGTAGCTACAAAACATGAGTCTAGCCACAAATATATGGATATTAATATAGATACAGGTAATTTGAGTGCTGATTAGTCCTGAATAGAGCAAAGTAGAAAAGCAAATTCATGTAGCCAACCCCATGTAGTTAGAAAAAAGGCTTAGATGAGTTGAGTTAAGTTGAGTTGAGATATAGATACAGACATAACTACAGATTTTTAGGCTCTGTAGCTAATAACTGACACCTCAGAAAACAAGGCATGCTATTAGCTACCATAAATTCCTAAATCACTTAATAAATAAAGAAGTCCCACATGCTGATCAAGCTAAGTTGTTGGCCCAGATGGCAACCCAAGAGGGGGGGTGAATTGGGGTCTTTAAAAATTTAAATTCTATTTCGAATTAGATAGAATGATGCCAAAGTATGCAAGCGAATGGAGTTAATCGAAGCTGAGCGCAGGCAGTTAAAGAAGAGAGAGAGAAAATCAAGACACTACAAACACGAAGATTTTATAGTGGTTCGGTGTAACCAACACCTACGTCCACTCCCAAGTAGCACTTGGGTCCACACTATAATCTCCTTGATTACAGCCGAGTTGTTTTGCAAGCTCACAACTCAAAACTTATTGTTTCACGGGATCACAACGAACCCAGCTGGTTTTTCAGGCTCACCAGAACACAACCCAAAACACAAGCTGTCCTTAGCTTGTCCCAAGGTATAGTACCTCCACTAATTCAATCCCTTGATTGAACTAGCAAACAATAATGAAAATGAAGTTTACAACACAAGATAGCTCCTTAAATGAGCAAATATTCAATTTAAATAGACAAGGTTAGAAACGCCTGATTGAAGCTCGTTGAATGTGTGCTTTTTTCTTTTCTTCTTTTCCTCTTCTCTCTTGAAGGGTTGAATCAAGCCTCAGCTCAGATTCTTCACAGCAAGCTCGGATGAGAAGATGAGGATTTGGGGATTTTTGCTCTCTTTCTTCTTGGAGTGGAAATCTCCTTGATTTTCTCTTGAAAAGCTTTTGGATCTCTCCTTTGGACTCTTTGAGATTGATGGATTTGCTCTTTGAGTTTTTCCTCTGTGTTTTCTTCCTTGAGATCTTTGGATTTTTTCAGTCTGTCTCTTCTCTTTTTTCTTTTTCTTCTTTTTCCCTTTTTATAGATCTCTTAATCCAGGTTTAGGTGAAAAAACTAGCCGTTGGAGATGTTTGGATTCTTCTACACACAAAGAAAATAGCCGTTAGAGGTTAGGTGAGAAGAAATCTTACCGTTGAGTCCGTTCTGACAGATAAAAAGTCCGTTCCTGACAGGTTGGAGTCGGCTCCAACTTTTCAGGTGTCGGCTCCAAGTCGAGTATCCAAAAATAGAAAGTAAAAGTTTGTTGAGGAGTCGGCTCCGAAAAAGTTGAGTGTCGACTCGCCGCTTTCGGGTGTTGACTCCGGAATCCATAAGGTGTCGGCTCCAAAATGCTCAAAATAACACACTCTCTGTTCTCAGGTTAGAGTTGGCTCCAGAGACTGTAAGTGTCGGCTCCCGAAATCTAGGTGTCGGCTCCCGAAAACTTGGTGTCGACTCCGAAAACTGAAATAGAATACGCTTTTCGGTGTATCAGGTTGGAGTCGGCTCGAAACTCTGGGTGTCGACTCCAGACCGTGCCAAAAATCAGAAAAACATCTGATCCGCCATGGGGTCGGCTCCATACCATCTAGGTGTCGACTCCAATTTTAAAAAATACTTCTGGCATTTGATTCAAAACAAGTTTCTTTATACATTTTGATTGATCAAATATTTTTAATGCCTGAAACCTTGTTAAATCTATTAGAAACATAATGGATATACTTATGTCATTTATTAATCATCAAAATCAATAATTGGGTCAACAATCTCCCTTTTTGATGATTATAAAAACATTGAGTATATGCATGATTTAAATAATAAGGTTTTCAAATCAAATTTCTCAAATATTTATCCCTTACAGATAAGCTCCCCTAATGAGGTAGCTCCCCTATGATACTCAATTTAATATCTATTCTTCCTTTTGAAAAGAAAACTTTTAATGTTTGATACCAATTAATCATCATATCAAATTTAACATGTATTCTCCCTTTCGATACATATATGACAATTGCTTTTCCCTATATGCAATTAATTAGATGCCAAATTAAGCTTATTTGTTCCAATGCATCTATAAATGCTAATTACTTTTCCTTTTTGTAACTTTCAATGCATATACGATTAGCAATTACTTCTCCCCCTTTTTTGTAATCAACAAAAAGATTACGAAGCTTGAAGTAAAATAACAAAGTTGATAGTGCTTCAAAGATCAAATAACATCATTCATTAAGTTTCAAAGAAGTTCATTACACTATAATGTCAAACATTACATCAGATTACAAAAAGAGGCTTCATTATATCAAAATAACATTAAAGATTTTCATTACAACATAATCAAATATTAGTTCTAAGAAGTCTTTGCAAATCTTCTATATTTTTTCCCATCCCATCACTTTGAGTCCTAACAATTCCTTTAGTCTTCTATCAACAAATGCACATGCAGTCATAATCTTTTCCTGAAGCTCAGCATTACATTTGGAGTAAGTCTCTGAATCTCCACCAATATCTTTAAGTTCTTCAAAAATTCTTGATATCATTCCTTAAAGATTCTGCGGAGGCTCCAAGGGTGGATTTAATCTTACCAATTCGGTCATCCAAAGAGTAATACAATTCTCTTAAGTTCATCAAACTGTTATCAATCTCTTTTTTATTTCTTCTTTGTGAGCAGCAAATAAACTTTTGAGTTGCTCTAACTGAATATCTGAAAATCCAATAGATGACATAGGTGGCGGTACAGGAGCTGGAGCATGGTGAAGATCTGCTGGGTTCTGGTGAAGGAAGCCTCGCTGATGGACCAACCTCAGATGGTGCAGAAGTCCTAATCTCAGCGGCTCTCTCATCCAGATGGCCTTTTCTCTCCATTGACCATTCACTTTTACGAACCCCATCCTGTGCACAGTAGCCAAGCTATAATAATCTGTGTCTAAGGTTCTTTGATGGCTCATTGTCAGAAATCACAATACCTTGACTTCTAAAAATCATAGTTAAAATCATCCCATAAGGCAAAGAAGATCTCCTTTTGCCCCGGCCTCAGCCATATACCATATCATCATCCCAGCAAGATTAATAGGCTGACCCATCAAGACACTGTCCATAACCACAATGTCTCGTTCTGAGACATACTCAAAACGGCCAGTCTTGGGGAATAAGATCCTACTACATATGTTGTGTAATAATCTAAGCTCCAAGGGCAACTGATTAGCCCTTACTTCTTCAAATTCAGTTACTTCTCTACCTAACATCCTTGACAATGCATCAGATCTTTCACTGTGAATATCAGCTACAAGCCCAGTGACAGGGATGCTCAAAAGATTTCCTAAATTATGAAATGTAAGATGAACTCTCTTCCCTCTTACAGAACTGATTATCCCACCATCTCCCCTTGATAAATTAAAATAAAATTCCTTAACTAGGGCTGGATAAGTGGGAACATCCAAAGAACATACCTTGTCCCAGCCGAGCTCTTTAATCTATCTTCCAATAGAAAAGCCCTCGGTCTCAAAGAAATCAAAATCCACTTTCCTTCCATAGTAATCACACGCCCACAAGGGTATCTACCTGAGAGAGGAGTGGCTAGGATTATCCGAATGGGTTGAAGAGGAATCATCGCTTGGGGATGGCTCACGGATGGGACGCCGAGCCGTACGCTTCCGGATGGTTACGGGAGCACCAAGGACCGATCCCCTATGCTTAGGTGCCATAGAAATCTTAGGGAATGGTTGATTTGAGGGAGTTTAGGCTTTGGGAGGTTTGGAGAGGTTTTGGATAGTGTTTGGAAACGATTGGAAATGAGAAGGTGTCGACTCTACCCTAATAAAATCAATTTGGGGCTACCAGGTGTCGACTCCCGCAAAGTCGGGTGTCGACTCCAAGTCGCTAACACAGTTAGCGCTCGAACTGGAGTCGGCTCCGCTTAATCGGGTGTCGGCTCCAAGGTCCCAGACAGAGAGCGACACAGACAAGGTGTCGACTCCACAAATTGAGGTGTCGACTCCACAGACAGTTTCAGAGAAAAATAACAGAGTTTCAGACATCCAAACTAGTCGAAATAAACTCAATAAATTTTGATAAAATCTTTGGAATATGATGAATCAAATTACTCAAATGTCTAGATAAATTGTCC
>UESW01002736.1:61920-89113 GCA_900491605.1 Calamus simplicifolius | reverse complement strand
AAATCATTCCAAAGGATCACAAATTCCTAATTCACCTCTAAGATAACAGAATCTCTCTTCACTCAAAGGTTTTATAAATATGTCAACTAATTGTTCTTCAGTACTAACATAGTCAAGACAAATTTCACCATTAGCTACATGTTCTCTAATGTTATGCCATAATCTTTAAGTTATTGCTTAATCCAAAGGATTTGAGTACAGCAACTTCCAGCTGCAACATATTCTGCTTCAGCAGTAGATAATGCAACCGAATTTTGCTTTTTGCTAAACCAAGAGATTAAGTTACTTCCTAAGAATTGACATGCACCACTTGTACTTTTTCTATCTAGTTTACATTCAGCATAGTCAGAGTCAGAATATGCAATCAAGTTTAGTGTTGAGTCTCTAGAATACCATAATCCTACATTTTTAGTTCCACTTAGATATCTTAAGATCCTTTTCATAGCAATTAAGTGAGATTCTTTAGGTTCTGATTGAAATCTAGCACATAGACAAACAGCAAACATTATATCAGGTCTACTTGCAGTTAAGTAAAGAAGAGATCCAATCATACCTCTATAGTATTTTTGATCTACTTTCTTACCGTCTTCATCTTTGTCTAATTTGCATGAAAGACTATAGGTGTTCCAAGGGGTTTGATTGACTCTATTCCAAACTTCTTGAGAAGTTCCTTTGTGTATTTTGCTTGATTGATGAAAATCCCTCTTTGCTTTGCTTGATTTGAAGTCCTAGGAAGAAGTTGAGTTCTCCCATCATGCTCATTTCGAATTCACCCTGCATTAACTTAGCAAATTCTTGACACAAGAGATAGTTAGTAGCACCGAATACAATATCATCAACATATATTTGTACTACTAATAAATCTTTATCTTTTCTTTTCAAAAATAGTGTTTTATCAACATTTCCTCTTGTAAAATCATTTTCAATCAAAAATTTGCTTAATCTATCATACCAGGCTCTAGGTGCTTGTTTTAAACCATCTAGTGCTTTGTGCAATTTAAAAACATGATTTGAAAATTCATGATCTTCAAAACCAGGTGGTTGTTCAACAAAAACTTCTCATTTATAAATCCATTTAAAAATGCACTTTTAACATCCATTTGAAATAAATTGATATGCATATGACATGCAAATGCGAGTAATAATCTAATTGCTTCTAATCTAGCTACAGGTGCAAAAGTTTCATCAAAATTAATTCCTTCCTCTTGATTATATCTTTTGCGACTAATCTAGCTTTGTTTCTAATTACTATGCCATTTTCATCTAATTTATTTCTAAATACCCATTTAGATCCTATGACTGAATGATCTTTAGGTCTATCAACTAAGGACCATACATTATTCCTAGTAAATTGATTTAATTCTTCTTGCATAGCTAGCATCCAATTACTATCTTTTTCAGCTTCTTCAACAGTTTTTGGTTCAATTTTAGATACAAATGCAAGATGACTATTGATATTCCTCATAGATGACCTAGTTCTTACTCCTTGAGATGGATCACCTATAATCAATTCCTTTGGATGACCATAGGCATATCTCCAATCTCTAGGAAGATCTACCTCATTATGATTAGTATCAATAACATCAATCCTAGGTGAATCATCATCTTTAGCTTCTTGTTCATGATCTGAAGATACATCTATATTTAATTTTTCAATGCCTCTTTCTAATATGTTTGTATCTTCCTCATCATCAATCTTTTCTGAACTTGATGCTAAAGATTCATCAAAAACTACATGAATAGATTCTTCCACAATTAATGATTTCTTGTTAAATACTCTATAAGCTTTACTAGTTGTTGAATACCCTAAGAATATGCCTTCATCATATTTTGCATCAAATTTTCCAAGATTATCTTTACCATTATTATGAATAAAACATTTACAGCCAAATGTATGAAAATAACTAATGTTTGGTTTTCTATTATTCCATAATTCATAAGGAGTTTTCTTAAGAATTGGCCTAACTAAGGCTCTATTAAGAATGTAACTGCTGTGTTTATAGCTTTCGTCCAAAAGTATTTTGGTAGTTGGCTTTCACATAGCATGGTACGGGCCATGTCTTCTAAAGTTCTATTTTTTTTCAACAACTCCATTTTGTTGAGTTATCCTAGGTGCGGAAAAATATGATGAATGCCATGTTCAATGCAGAATTTTTCAAACAAATAATTTTTAAATTCTGTGCCATGATCACTTCTAAGAGACACTATGGTGTTATTTTTCTCATTAGTGACTTTCTTGAAAAACTTCAGAAATATTGAGAAAGTCTCATCCTTATGAGCCAAAAATAATACCCAAGTGTATCTAGAATAATCATCTACTATCACAAGACCATATTTCTTTCCTCTAGACTAGTAGTTCTAGTAGGTCCAAAAAGGTCCATGTGAAGTAGCTCCAGTGGCCTAGAAGTAGAAATAACATTTTTAGATTTGAATGAATTTCTTGTTTGTTTTCCAAATTGACATGCATCACAAATTCTGTTATTTTCAAAATCTAACTTTGGAATCCCTTTAACTAAATCCATTCTTATCAATTTTGAAATTAAATGTGTGCTTGCATGACCTAGTCTACGATGCCACAACCAACTAATCTCATTTACATTAGCATTATTAGCAACTAAGCAATGATTACTAGTTGACAAATTGTCTAAATCAATTAAGTATACATTGCCATTTCTATTACCAACAAATACAATGCTATTGTCAATGGAATTAGTAACAGTGCATACAAAAGCTTTAAATGAAACTTTGAAACCTCTATCGCACAATTAGCTAATACTGATTAAGTTATGCTTTAAACCATCTACATACAGAACATTCTCAATGAAAGTAGAGGGAGTTATCTGAATTTTACCAAATCCCATAATCTGGCCTTTACCATTATCTCCAAAAGTGACAACTCCTCTTTTATCTTCAAGGGTGATGAATTGATCCTTGTCACCCGTCATGTGTCTTGAGCAGCCGCTATCAAGATACCATTTTCATTTTGATCTTTTGGCCGCAAGACACTCCTGCAAAGTGATCAAACTTTCTATTTAGGTACCCAAGCTTTCTTGGGTCCTTCATGGTTAGTAGGAATAAAGATTGTTCCTCTTTGAACCCATATTTTCCTTCCTTTACTACTTAAATTCTTGTTAATTTTCTTAAAATTACATTCAAAGGCTTTGTGTCCCTTTTTGTTACAACAATGACATGAAACTTCATTTTTATCTTGTTCTTTTCTAAAGAAGTTTTTGACATACTTTTGTTTTATGTTAGGCCTATAACCTAATCCAGCCTTATCAAATATAGCTCTTTGATTACTCAATAATAAATTAACTTTTTCAGAACTATATGTAAATTTATCAACTATATTTTTATATTTATCAACTTCCTTCTTTAATCTATCATTTTCATTGGAAATTGATCTTTTTCTTCAATCAAAACTTATTTTCTGATTTCAATTTTTTAACATCATGAGTAAGATTATCTTTTTCTTTGACAAGATTTAAATTATCATTTTTCAAAGATTTATTTTTCTTTTTCAAAGCTTTAAAATCATCAACTAGTTCATTGAATGCTTCAAACAATTCTTCAAAAGTAAAGTCATTAGCTTCGGTACTTACCTCGTCATCCTCTTTTGCCATAAGACAGATGTTTGCAACTTCCTTTTGTTCCTCCTCGGAAGAGGATTTATCGCTGTCGCTCCATGTTGCAATGTATGCCTTTTTCTTCTTCTTGTAGGTCTTTTTTAGTTAAGGACAATCATATCTAAAGTGCCCCGTTTCTTACACTCATAGCAAATTAGAGGGTCTTTCTCTTTGTCTTTGTCCTTGTCCTTTTCTCTTTCTTTTTCGCCTTCCATCTTAATTCCAGATTTCCTTTTATGAAAGGGTTTCCTTCTTCTCATGAATTTCTTGAACTTTCTAGCAAGAAGAGCTATTTCATCATCATTTTCATCCTCACTGCTGCTTTCCTCAATTTCTGCAGCCTTAAGAGCTATTGTTTTCTTCTTTTTAACTTCTTCCTCTATGTGCTGCTTCATGGTTAACTCATGGTCATTAGTGATCCAAGTAGCTCTTCCAAAGGTAAAGTGTTGAGGTCCTTGGCTTCTTGGATTACTATCACCTTTGCTTTCCATGTCCTTAGAAGTGACCTAAGAATTTTACGAACCAATTCAGAGTTAGTGTAGGTCTTGCCAAGACTTTTTAGACCATTTACAATATCGGTGAATCTAGTATAATGCATGCTATAGTTTCTGTTTGTTCCATGCTAAACAATTCATACTTATGAACAAGAATATTAATCTTAGATTCTTTAACTTGATTTGTACCCTCATGGGTAACCTCTAATCTATCCCATATTTCTTTTGCGGAATTACATGTAGAGATACGATTAAATTCGTTTGCATCTAAGGAACAATATAAAACATTCATGGCCTTAGCATTGAGCTGAGCCATTTTCCTATCATTATCATTCCAATCCCTTTTAGGCTTAGGAACAATAGAACCATCAATTATGTGTGTGGGTGTGCTAGGTCCATTAATTATGACACTCCATAATTCATAATATGAAGCTTGAATGAATATCCTCATTATTGCTTTCCAATATGAATAGTTGGAACCATTAAACAAAGGGGGTCTATTAGTAGAATGACCTTCGGCGAATGGAGATCTAGCTTGAGCTGCCATTTGGATCTTTAGCTCTAGATCGTTGGATCAAACAGGAAATGAGCACTTGCTCTGATACCAATTATTGGCCCAGATGGCAACCCAAGAGGGGGGGGGGGTGAATTGGGTTCTTTAAAAAATTTAAATTCTGTTTCAAATTAGATAGAATGATGCCAAAGTATGCAAGCGAATGGAGTTAATTGAAGCTGAGCACAGGCAGTTAAAGAAGAGAGAGAGAGAAATCAAGACACTACAAACACGCAGATTTTATAGTGGTTCGGTGTAACCAACACCTACGTCCACTCCCAAGTAGCACTTGGGTCCACACTATAATCTCCTTGATTACAGCCGAGTTGTTTTGCAAGCTCACAACTCAAAACTTGTTGTTTCACCAAGATCACAACGAACCCAGCTGGTTTTTCGGGCTCACCAGCACACAACCCAAAACACAAGCTATCCTTAGCTTGTCCCGAGGTATAGTACCTCCACTAATTCAATCCCTTGATTGAACTAGCAAACAATAATGAAAAAAAGTTTACAACACAAGATAGCTCCTTAAATGAGCAAATATTCAATTTAAATAGACAAGGTTAGAAAAGCCTGATTGAAGCTCGTTGAATGTGTGCTTTTCTTCTTTTCCTCTTCTCTCTTGAAGGATTGAATCAAGCCTCAGCTCAGATTCTTCACAGTAAGCTCGGATGAGAAGATGAGGATTTGGGGATTTTTTGCTCTCTTTCTTCTTGGAGTGGAAATCTCCTTGATTTTCTATTGAAAAGATTTTGGATCTCTCCTTTGGACTCTTTGAGATTGATGGATTTGCTCTTTGAGTTTTTCCTCTTAGTTTTCTTCCTTGAGATTTTTTGGATTTTTTCAGTCTGTCTCTTCTCTCTTTTTCTTTTTCTTCTTTTTTCCTTTTTATAGATCTCTTAATCCAGGTTTTTGTGGGAAAAATAGCCGTTGGAGATGTTTGGATTCTTCTACATACAAAGAAAATAGCCATTAGAGGTTAGGTGAGAAGAAATCTTACCGTTGGAGTCCATTCTGTCAGATAAAAAGTCTGTTCCTGACAAGTTGGAGTCGGCTCCAACTTTTTAGGTGTCGGCTCCAAGTCTCCCGTTGAGGAGTCGGCTCCAAGTCGACTCCAATCCATAAGGTGTCGGCTCCAGAAATGTAACAAGGTTAGAGTCGGCTCCAGAGACTGTAAGGAGCTCGGACTCCTGAAAAGGTTGGAGTTGAGTCGACTCAGACTCATCCGCCATGGGGTTTCTAGGTGGTGCTCGACTTCTGGCATTTGATTCAAAACAAATACCAAATATAATGGTGTTGGCTCCAGAAATGCTCAAAATAACACACTCTCTGTTCTCAGGTTAGAGTCGGCTCCAGAGACTGTAAGTATCAGCTCCTAAAATCTAGGTGTTGGCTCCCAAAAACTTGGTGTCGCCCAGGTTGCTGCTCTGGAAACTGAATAGCTTGGATAAGTGAGGGTGGCTAGTTGTTCTGGCTAAGATCGGTCGGTTGGTGCTCAGCAGGTTGCCCCCCAGTGTAACTGGTAGAAGCTTCCTGAGTGTGTGTCACCACCATTGTTGTTCAAGAGAGAATGAGCTTATAACACAAAGCTATGCTTCTTATAGTATGACCACGCTGCCCTCCCCTTCCTGGCATGCCAATCTGATGATGCCTGATCACCTCGAGCTGACGTCCTTAAGTGTCAATGGATACTCCATCAATTTGGAAAGGCAGCTTTGCCTCCGCATCGAGATTCGCAAAAAGTCCCAGGGACTGAATATTTTGGTAAAGACCCTTCAATGCTCAAGTTAGTTATTAGAATCACAGCTGTGAGCTTGAAGAAGCTCGAGAGAGAGAGAGAGTTGGAAAAATGAGAAAATTCTTTAAGTGTCTTAGTGTTCATACCTTGGCCAAGGGTCACTCTTACTCATTTTATTGATACTTGGAGTCTATGAAACTTGCGTAGAAAGCTTGGAATCTTATGATGAGCCATGACTCCATGAATGAAATGTTAAAATTAGTGGTATTTATCCCATCTAAACTGGATGATTGGTACTTTATGGAAGATGATGACTTTTTGGACTTATTTGATAAGAGTCATTAAAGCTTCATGATGGACGATGACTTTTTAGGTCCATCTAATCTAGATCATTAAAGCTTCATGATGAACGATGACTTTTCAGGCCTGTGTCGGAACTAGTGGAGCTTGTCTTATTAGACACTTATGAGCTAAAGACGGTTGGTGGGCTCGGCCTAGTCAGAAACGAAAGCTCGCCTAGGAAGCTGAAGCTGAGTTCGGAGGTGAGAGAAGATGAGACCATCTTAGAATATAGGCTGCTCAGGAGTTGGGGCTGCCTGGGAGCTAGGGGCCATCTAAGAACTGGGGCCGCCTAGGACCGGGGCCACCCAGGAGCTAGGGCCGCCAATAACTGGGGCCGCTTAGGATCAAGGCCGCTTAGGAGTTGGGGCCGTCGGAGAATTAGGACTGCCTAAGAACTGGGGCCGCCTAGGACCGGGGCCTTTTAGGAACTAGGGCTACTCAAGAGCTGGGGCCGCCAATAACTGGGGCCACCTAGGATCAGGGACGCTTAAGAGTTGGTGCCACCTAAGAACTAGGGCTGCTAGGACCGGGACCGCTTAGGAGTTGGGGTCGCTTGAGAACTGGGGCTGCCTAGGACTAGGGTCGCTTAGGAGTTGGGGCCATGTGAAAACTGGGGCCGTCTAGGAATCGAGGCCATCTAGAACCGGGACCGCCTAGGAGTTGGGGCCGCTTATGAGTTAGGGCCGCCTAAGAACTGGGGCTGCCTAGGAACCAGGGTCGCCTAGGACCGAAGCCACTTAGGAGTTGGGGTCACCTAAGAACTAGAGCCGCCTAGGACCAAGACTGCTTAGGAGTTGGGGCCGCCTGAGAACTGGAGCGTCTGCATCATTTTCGCTCCGCCATTAGGTAATTTTGGTCATTAATTTACATGTGGCTCTTATTAACCATATCAACAATCATCACCACTGACCAACTATTACCAAATCATTTGTCCGTTTCTGATAATGCTGCCAGCAAGCACAATGTACAAAGCCGTTCCACTATGACATCTTCTAAATGATCGAGAGGGTCCAAAAGTTCCAAACCCTCCACCTAAGTAGCTTTCGTTCTTGTTTTTGGCATGCTAAATCTCAAACCATGGCTTTGAATGCAATTTGAGCTCAACTCACTCCTACTCAAAGATGAGACACGACTTGCTGTCCACGTCGAGAGTTAATTTGCTTACAAATGGAGTAAATATACATCGTATAAAATCTTATCTTAGATATGATTAATTTTTGGCCTTTAAATGATACGTTGCGTCACAAGGCCTTAGCTAGCTCTTATATTTTGAAGGCCTGCATAAATAAATTATTCCGGAATATTTATCTCTAAATATATAGCAGATCCTTTCGTTATTCAAGGATAGTGTAATTAATTAAGACCAGTTGCCACTGGGTGCATGCTTGTTCTCAGCAACCACATCAAGGCACGTCCACACCACGCTCAAGTTACGTCCATCCCCACTACGCCAGGATTCTTGTCACCTTCTATAATCCCATTTTCCATGAGCCTTTTGGGCAGTGGAAGCACTCAACTCCTAGATTTAGACTCTTTGAAAATGTGAACCCAAGCCTACAGGTCAACAGTTGACTACCTCCTTTTGAAGCTTACAAGGTTCCATCGCCGCCTGGTCACTACCAGCTCATTATTCAACCTGCGTAAAATGCAAAGAGAACCGATAAAATATTGTGCCAGAGCGAGTTATATATAGACACATCTCCCTTGAAGAAGCTATTCATCAATTCAAAGCCATGGCCCCTATTATTTTCAGCAACTCCATCTCTTCTCCTTTCATCTTATCCTTGCCCCTCCTCCTCGTCCTCCTCCTCCTCCTCTCTTCAGTCATTCCTTCCTTTATATCATATGCCGAAGCTCGCTATGCTCCTTGTTGCTCCCCTATCTCATCGATCATCTCGGAGGAGCTCTTCAACTCTATATTTCTCCACAAGGATGATACTGCTTACCCTGCTAAAGGGTTCTACAGCTACTCCTCTTTTGTTCAAGCAACCAAATGCTTCCCAAAGTTTGGTAACACTGGGCTCTTAACCACTCGAAAGCGCAAAGTTGCTGCATTTCTTGCTCAGATCTCCCACGAAACAACAGGTATATATTATCCATAGAAATAAGTGGATACGATGATTTGATTAATGAGTGGTTAATTAATTTGGGCATCTATTAGGAGGGTGGGTGTAATACCCGGTTCAGACGAACCAGATTTGGTTCAGACGAACCAGGCTTGGTTCAAATGAACCAAGCTCCTGACTATTGAGTTTCCGGACTAACGCTTCGCTCCAGGCGAAGCGTTTGGCCTTCCGAGTAAACTCAGATCTGAGGTGCTGCTCAAGTGAATAAATAGGGAGGATGAGGACCCTTCCTTCATGCAGAGGCACTTCCTCCATCAGGTAAATTTCCTGGCTTCTAGAGAGAGAGATAAAGAGCGAGCGTGAGAGAGAGAACCAGAGAGAGAGAAAGAGAGAGTATCATGAGAGAGGAAGAGAGAGAGTATCAAGAGAGAGAAAGAGAGAGCGAGAGAGAGACAGCGCGTGAGGGAGACAGAGAGAGAGATGAGAGAGCCGGCCGATCACCTTGGTTCAGGCCCGGCGGCGTGCTCGCCGCCGCGCCGGGCCTGAGCCTTGGCCGGCGACCCCGCCGGCGCCGGGGAAGGCGTCCGGGGGTAGTGGTGGAGAGAGAGAGGAGAGGGAGGGCCAATTGGCCCTCCTCTCGCCGTCGGTTGGTTCGGGCACGGCGGCGTGCTCACCGCCTCGCCGGGCCCGATCGTTGGCCTGTCGCCTCCACCGGCGCCGGCCGTGCGTCCGGTGGAGGTCCGGCCGGCCAAGGTGGCCGGCCGTGCCGCCGGCACGGTTCCGTGCCGCGCGGAGGAGCTTGGGAGATTGAGAGAAATTGAGGGAGGGAGAGATGGTTTGGCGGCCGGCCGCGGCGGCGTCCGGCTCTGGCCCGGCCACCAGCGGCCGGGCCGCCCTCAATTTGGCCGGCGGCGGCCCCGGCCGCCGGCCACGTTCCCGTCCCTTGTTCGGTGAAACAGGGGATCGGGTGGGAATAAGCTTGAACCGGGCCGGCTGGGCCGGCCGGTTCAGGCCTTGTGGGCCGTTTTATAGGGCCATTTTAGACAGAGTTTTTGGACCCTGTAACGGGCTGAAAAATATAAAATAATTATATGGTTGGAATCTAGGTTGAATCTAGTTTCTGGGGATGATTTTACTTCCCCATTTGAGTGAGTATGGTGAGAGATATTCGAGTCCGAAGTTGGGCCCGTGGATTGGTCAGGGAAGAGTCTTAGGAATCATTTCATGATCCAGATTTTAATCATTTAATTGTGTAAAATAATCCTCCAGGTATCCCGACATCTGATTAGCTGATATATCTGTTGGATTGCATGCGGAGGTAAGTAAGCCAGTTATCAGTTATTAAATAAATTATTTCAGGATATGTGTAATTGAATTGTGAAATTTATATTGTGTTATGCATGGAATATTCATGGACATTGCTTAATTAAATGAATGCTGGCAATATACTGTTGTTTATATGCTATGACTGAGATTTATTTCATAATGAATGCTGAGCATGAAAAATATAAATGTTATGATATTGATATAAAAATTAAAAGTACAATCCACTGTTTTGCTATGTGTGGATGATATGCATGAGGGATACAGTTATTATGCATGAGAGATGCAGTTGCTATGCATGAGAGATGCAGTTATTATGCAGGAGAGATGCAGTTAGTATGACATTGATGTGATATATTACATGCAATTGTTCAGTAAGTATAATCCACTGTTTTGCTACATGATTGATGTATTGATGTATTGAAGTGATGTGAGGTACTGTTATGTGTCGCCGCGGTTCTCCTTTACTATGGCCCCACACATTGTGGTTGTGTTCTGTTATGATATGGCCTCACACACTGGAGATGTATTCTGTTATGTTATGGCCTCACACACTGGAGATGTATTCTGTTATATTATGGCCTCACACACTGGAGATGTATTCTGTTATGTTATGGCCCACATATTGTAGACGTGTTCGGTTATGGTTGACCCCACATGTTCTACGATGTGTTCTGTTGAGTTCCTATGGCCACATACATTGATGAGAGTGTGTTCTGTTGAGTTTCTATGGCCACATACATTGAGGATAGTGTGTTCTGTTGAGTTCTTATGGCCACATACATCGAAGATAGTGTGTTCTGTTATGGTATGGCCTCACACATCGTACAATGTGTTCTGTGGATATTGATGGCCACGCATCTGGAGGATGTGCTCTGATAGAGGTATTGCAGGGCCGTGGGTCATATTTACAGTTACCATTGAGAGTATAAACAGTGGGTTTACTTATATAGTATAATTGAGCAGTTATGGCTGCAAATGATTGGTATTATATTCATAAGTGCCGCCGTGGTTCTCCTTTGCTATGGCCATACACATCTAGAGGATGTGCTCAGATGAGGCATTGCAGGGCCATGGGACACGCATGATATAATACTTACATTGCATAATGGAGTGATTGTGAATGCAAAAGAATGAATTATATTTATATGTGCCGCCACGGCTCTCCTTTGTTATGGGGCATTGCAGGGCCGTGGGACATATATATATAATATGATAATGAATAGTTTATATGCACTGATAATTTGCTATGATATAATACAACAAGGATGAGTGTAAATGATTTGAATTATATTTATATGTGCCGCCGCGGCTCTCCTTTGTTATGGGGCATTGTAGGGCCGTGGGACACATATGATATAATATAACAATGATGGGTTTACTTACATTGCATGTTTGAGTAATTGTATAATGTTTAAGCATGCAAATCATCTATGTGTTTCTTGATTATCATGCTATGATTTGACTGCATAACATGGTTTACTTACTGAGTGTAATCTCATGAAAATATTATAATGTTTTTTATTACAGGACCATGAGATTTGAGAATAACATGTTGGAGTGATGGACCTCAACTCAAATATAGATTCTTGTTTTATTGCTATACCAGTGTATTTATGTGTAGGGCTTGATGCCCAGACTATATTATTGTGGTGTGTAAGGAACCATAGGTTCGTTGGAGCTTCTATTTAAAATAAAGTGGATTCATATGTTGATGTAACCCCAGTAATGCTTATGTGTAGAGCTTGTAGCCCAAATCTTTAGTTATGGATTGTATTAAAGCCATGGACTTGAATGATATATGGGTATTTGCTTTTCTTGAACTCAGTGTCATGTTTCGGGACGCCTTGCGTGCCCGGCACGCGGCGGGTTGTCACCCTAGCTCAAAATTTTTGGGTCTGGGGCGTGACAGCTTTTATGGTATCAGAGCCTGGTTATGACCCTAGGGACATGGACATATTGACATGACACAGTTATGACCCTAGGGACACAGACATATTGACATGATAACAGGTAGAGAACTTATGACCCTAGGGACACAGACATATTGACATGATAACACGGAGAGAACACATCTTAATGACATTATATTTAGAGACACCTGACACATTAGTTTATGAGGATATTAACCACATCCAATTTACCAGGAATTAGTTATGGCTCGCCGTACTAGGAGCCAACTGTATGAGGAGGACTCTCTGGCCGGTAATGCCGATCTACCGGTGGGTCAAGGGGCTTCTAGAGGTTTTAGTTCAATTAAACTTGTTGGAAATGATTCGTAACAGTTTTAGACCTTTAAATAATATGGGAGATGAAATTTTAATTGGATATGCAATAAAAGATAGATGAATTTATGGAATAAACATAATAGTGGATGACTAATATGACTAAGATAACATCATTATGTCTATATTGCAATTGTGTTGATATGTGGATTTTGAGGTATTAAATCTGAATTTGAATGTAGATGTATATAATGAATATTAATAGTGGAACTTACATTGTTGATATTGTAAGTTAATCTATCGGTTATAGGGATGATTAATATTGATGATATTTTGGGAATGAAATAGTTAATTATATGTTTTTGATTAAGCATAATTGAGTACTTTCTGAATTTGAGTCTGGATGGATAAGTATATAGTGAATTTTACTAAGAGACTTTTATTATGGATATCATAGATTCAAAATTGATTGTTATTTTGCTAGATATGGAGATGGTTGATATTGATGCTAATGAAGTGGTTGATTGCTTATTATATCATGATGGACCATTTAAGAAGATTATAAAATTTTAAATTCTGAGACAATTACTGTTTAAGTTTTGAGAGCAGTAGACTCTATTAATCTTTAGAACTGATTTTGGCTATAAATGACCAAATATTTTGATGGTAGAAAGTGAAGGATTTTAGCAATAATGAGAATGAGATAAACGCTACTGATAAATAATTTCATGGAGATTTTTATCTATTAATAGATTTCTAAATCAAGATACCTATTCATTAATTTATTGTGCATACTTATTGTACCTTTCTTCATAGTTCCTAAGGAGATATCTTTCTCTAGGATGGATAAATTATTGATCGGCCATAAGTGGCATAAAAAAAAAAAAAAAAAGGGAGATGATTTTATGTTGATTATTATCAATTATGGATTATGGTTAAGGATACATCTACTATCACTTTCAAGTCAAAGAGAGATTACTATAAATTTCAATTATGTCTTTCGGATGGTAAGTGCATTTTCAATCTTTACTGACCTTATAAGTCTTGTATCTATCTGAGCTAAATTAGTGAAGTCACTTTGAGATATTTGAAGGGTTTAAATTAGTTGGTCATATTATGGCATGAGCCATTGCATAATCTATAGATGATTTTGATAATCATTGGTAACGAAATAATCGATTCAAGAATTTGAATCATTTAAATTGCATTACTTATTGAGGGTATACTGACCTATTCAAGAGAAATTGATTGGTTATGGTGGTATTATTGATATATGAAGGAGATAAAATAATCATACTGATGATTATGATGGCACTATCATTCCAAGAAATTAAATTAGTTAATTATGATTGATGTTAGCTTGAAGTATTCAAGAGTAAAACCAAGTATGTTATAATGATTGATATAAGTATCGTAATGATTAATGGTACATTCAACTATTTATGAGTTGAGAGAGCATTGGAAGAAAACTATCTTATATTTAATTCAAAAGAACTTGGAATTGTCCTATCGAGAAATTATGAATACCTGATGTGTTACTAACCTTAAGAATGGATGACATAATACATATGATGGATTCTATGATATTTATAATGATTGTGTTGTGAGAAGTTAAGGTAAAAAAAAAAAAAAAAGAATACTTCTTATGGAATTCAATTTTATTTGGATTCAATTTTATTTGGTAGAAAGATCAAATTTTGTAAGTTGGATATGTCATTTGGGTACTTGGGAATGAAATAAAAGTTGCTAGTGAATATCTTTAATAGTACAAAATTGTGGACATTTAATTTCGAGGAGGCGTATTTCAAACCCCGTTATATGCTAGAACTTGAACCAATTTAGCTTAAGAAAAAAATTGACTTATAAAGATCTGATGTATCGATGACGGTGACTTTTGAATGAAATTTAGCTGATTATGAGATAGAAAAATTGGATTTATTGGATGTATATCAAATTTCAAGGACGAAATTTTTATAAGGAGGGGAGAATGTAATACCCGGTTCAACGAACCAGATTTGGTTCAGACGAACCAGGCTTGGTTCAAATGAACCAAGCTCCTGACTATTGAGTTTCCGGACTAACGCTTCGCTCCAGGCGAAGCGTTTGGCCTTCCGAGTAAACTCAGATCTGAGGTGCTGCTCAAGTGAATAAATAGGGAGGATGAGGACCCTTCCTTCATGCAGAGCACTTCCTCCATCAGGTAAATTTCCTGGCTTCTAGAGAGAGAGATAAAGAGCGAGCGTGAGAGAGAGAACCAGAGAGAGAGAAAGAGAGAGTATCATGAGAGAGGAAGAGAGAGAGTATCAAGAGAGAGAAAGAGAGAGCGAGAGAGAGACAGCGCGTGAGGGAGACAGAGAGAGAGATGAGAGAGCCGGCCGATCACCTTGGTTCAGGCCCGGCGGCGTGCTCGCCGCCGCGCCGGGCCTGAGCCTTGGCCGGCGACCCCGCCGGCGCCGGGGAAGGCGTCCGGCGGGGTAGTGGTGGAGAGAGAGAGGAGAGGGAGGGCCAATTGGCCCTCCTCTCGCGCGGTGGCGGAAGCCGAACCGGAAGCCGGCTTCCGTCGGTTGGTTCGGGCCCGGCGGCGTGCTCGCCGCCTCGCCGGGCCCGATCGTTGGCCTGTCGCCTCCACCGGCGCCGGCCGTGCGTCCGGTGGAGGTCCGGCCGGCCAAGGTGGCCGGCCGTGCCGCCGGCACGGTTCCGTGCCGCGCGGAGGAGCTTGGGAGATTGAGAGAAATTGAGGGAGGGAGAGATGGTTTGGCGGCCGCCGCGGCGGCGCCGGCTCTGGCCCGGCCACCGGCGGCCGGGCCGCCCTCAATTTGGCCGGCGGCGGCCCCGGCCGCCGGCCACGTTCCCGTCCCCTGTTCGGTGAAACAGGGGATCGGGTGGGAATAAGCTTGAACCGGGCCGGCTGGGCCGGCCGGTTCAGGCCTTGTGGGCCGTTTTATAGGGCCATTTTAGACAGAGTTTTTGGGCCCTGTAACGGGCTGAAAAATATAAAATAATTATATGGTTGGAATCTAGGTTGAATCTAGTTTCTGGGGATGATTTTACTTCCCCATTTGAGTGAGTATGGTGAGAGATATTCGAGTCCGAAGTTGGGCCCGTGGATTGGTCAGGGAAGAGTCTTAGGAATCATTTCATGATCCAGATTTTAATCATTTAATTGTGTAAAATAATCCTCCAGGTATCCCGACATCTGATTAGCTGATATATCTGTTGGATTGCATGCGGAGGTAAGTAAGCCAGTTATCAGTTATTAAATAAATTATTTCAGGATATGTGTAATTGAATTGTGAAATTTATATTGTGTTATGCATGGAATATTCATGGACATTGCTTAATTAAATGAATGCTGGCAATATACTGTTGTTTATATGCTATGACTGAGATTTATTTCATAATGAATGCTGAGCATGAAAAATATAAATGTTATGATATTGATATAAAAATTAAAAGTACAATCCACTGTTTTGCTATGTGTGGATGATATGCATGAGGGATACAGTTATTATGCATGAGAGATGCAGTTGCTATGCATGAGAGATGCAGTTATTATGCAGGAGAGATGCAGTTAGTATGACATTGATGTGATATATTACATGCAATTGTTCAGTAAGTATAATCCACTGTTTTGCTACATGATTGATGTATTGATGTATTGAAGTGATGTGAGGTACTGTTATGTGTCGCCGCGGTTCTCCTTTACTATGGCCCCACACATTGTGGTTGTGTTCTGTTATGATATGGCCTCACACACTGGAGATGTATTCTGTTATGTTATGGCCTCACACACTGGAGATGTATTCTGTTATGTTATGGCCTCACACACTGGAGATGTATTCTGTTATGTTATGGCCCACATATTGTAGACGTGTTCGGTTATGGTTGACCCCACATGTTCTACGATGTGTTCTGTTGAGTTCCTATGGCCACATACATTGATGAGAGTGTGTTCTGTTGAGTTTCTATGGCCACATACATTGAGGATAGTGTGTTCTGTTGAGTTCTTATGGCCACATACATCGAAGATAGTGTGTTCTGTTATGGTATGGCCTCACACATCGTACAATGTGTTCTGTGGATATTGATGGCCACGCATCTGGAGGATGTGCTCTGATAGAGGTATTGCAGGGCCGTGGGTCATATTTACAGTTACCATTGAGAGTATAAACAGTGGGTTTACTTATATAGTATAATTGAGCAGTTATGGCTGCAAATGATTGGTATTATATTCATAAGTGCCGCCGTGGTTCTCCTTTGCTATGGCCATACACATCTAGAGGATGTGCTCAGATGAGGCATTGCAGGGCCATGGGACACGCATGATATAATACTTACATTGCATAATGGAGTGATTGTGAATGCAAAAGAATGAATTATATTTATATGTGCCGCCACGGCTCTCCTTTGTTATGGGGCATTGCAGGGCCGTGGGACATATATAATATAATATGATAATGAATAGTTTATATGCACTGATAATTTGCTATGATATAATACAACAAGGATGAGTGTAAATGATTTGAATTATATTTATATGTGCCGCCGCGGCTCTCCTTTGTTATGGGGCATTGTAGGGCCGTGGGACACATATGATATAATATAACAATGATGGGTTTACTTACATTGCATGTTTGAGTAATTGTATAATGTTTAAGCATGCAAATCATCTATGTGTTTCTTGATTATCATGCTATGATTTGACTGCATAACATGGTTTACTTACTGAGTGTAATCTCATGAAAATATTATAATGTTTTTTATTACAGGACCATGAGATTTGAGAATAACATGTTGGAGTGATGGACCTCAACTCAAATATAGATTCTTGTTTTATTGCTATACCAGTGTATTTATGTGTAGGGCTTGATGCCCAGACTATATTATTGTGGTGTGTAAGGAACCATAGGTTCGTTGGAGCTTCTATTTAAAATAAAGTGGATTCATATGTTGATGTAACCCCAGTAATGCTTATGTGTAGAGCTTGTAGCCCAAATCTTTAGTTATGGATTGTATTAAAGCCATGGACTTGAATGATATATGGGTATTTGCTTTTCTTGAACTCAGTGTCATGTTTCGGGATGCCTTGCGTGCCCGGCACGCGGCGGGTTGTCACCCTAGCTCAAAATTTTTGGGTCTGGGGCGTGACAGTGGGCGACGGCACCGGATGGCCCTTACGCTTGAGGGCTCTGCTTTAAGGAAGAGGTGAGCCCACAGAGCAACTGCGACTCGACCAACAAGCAATGGCCTTACTACCCTGGCAAGTCCTACAAGGGAAGAGGACCCATTCAGCTCTCATGGTAAGATAAATTGAAACTCATTTGTTGTTGCAAATTTCCATTCTCCAACTTGGGAATGAGATGGCAGCTCACATCGGGATTCGGGGTAGCATTCTTCCGTTTATGGAGGACTTTCAAAATAGCACCCTATCGCAGGGAAGGAGGTGGGCGATCCCTACGAAGAACCCTTCGACACCCAAGTTCCTTTCTTTTTAGAACCTTTTCCTCATTATCTGAAGCTAAAGGTCATCCACTGGCTTGGGCATTGAAGAATCCTTTACAAGGATTGCCCATCTCCTTTCTTGCGATAAAGTGCTGTTTTCTAGGTCCCCTACAGATGGGAGAATGCCACTCCAAATCCCAACGTGAGCTGCCACTTCGTCTCCATGTCGGAGAACGAAAATCTGCAGCAACATCATTCGTCTAAATTTTGTTAAAATCCAAACCCCAATAGACCAAAGGTTATTTTCTACGCCTTTTGACAATCCAACTATGGTTGGACCATCGCAGGAACTACAACTACGGTCCAGCGGGCTGGGCTTTGGGATTTGATGGGCTAAAAAATCCGGCGATTGTGGCGAATAATTCGATGATCGCATTCAAGATGGCGTTGTGGTTCTGGATGATGGAATGGAAGCCGAAGCCTTCATGCCACAACGTTATGGTGGGCCAATACTGTCCCACGGCAGTGGACCTGGTGGCAAACCGGACGGCCGGGTTTGGGCTAGTGACGAATATAATAAATGGTGGGCTGGAGTGCAGCATCCCAGATGATAATTGGGTCATTGATCGGATCGGCTTCTATAAAAGATTTGCTCGGTTGTTTGACGTGGATGTGGAACCTAACTTGGATTGCGCCAATCATACCCATAATTCTTTGCACAAGGTATGGGTATGTAAATCATAGTTTGGTAGGAAAGGAGAGGCAAAACAAAGAGAAGTGGGGAGCTCAGAATGTGTTTTCTCTATTAATTTCATGGAGAACGCCACTTCTTGTAATTGTAATTTGTCTTGCTGCTTTAGTTGAATCCCCATGGAGAATGTTGAATGCCATGGCGAGATTTCGTAAACTTCAAAATCCCCTTAAGAAAATGTTGACCCAATTATTGATTTTGATGATTAATAAAAGATTTGAGTATATTCATTTTATTACTAATAGATTTAACAAGTGTTTTAGGGCTTAAAAAGATTTGATCAATCAAAAAGGATAAAGAAATACGTTTTTGAATCAAATGCCAGAAGTATGTTTCAAAATTCAGAGCGTGGAGTCGACACCTAGAAGGTTTGGAGCTGACCCCATGGCGTTCAGATGCTTTCCTGATTTTTGGCACGGTCTGGAGCTGACACCCAGAGTTTCGGAGCCGACACCCAGTGTTTCGGAGCCAACATTTACAGTGTCTGGAGCCGACTCCAATGTGAGAACAGAAAGCATGTTTTTTGGACTACTCTGGAGCCGACACTTACAGTTTTCCGGAGCCGACTCCTGAATGCGACGAGCCAACACTTACCTTTTTCGGAGCTGACTCCTCAACGAACTTTTCTTTCTATTTTTGGATACCCGACTTGGAGCCGACACCTGAAAAGTTGGAGCCAACTCCAACCTGTCAGGAACGGATTTTTAAAATATCAGAACGGCCTTCAACGGTAAGATTTCTTCTCACCTAACCCCTAACAGCTATTTTCTTTGTGTAGAAGAATCCAAACATCTTCAACGGCTAGTTTTTTTCACCTAATCATGGATTAAGGGGAATCTATAAAAGGGGAGAGCGTTCATTTGAAAAGAAGAAGAAAAAATAGAGTGAAAACAAATTGAAAAATCCGAGAAGTCTTGAGAAAGAAATCAAGAGGAAAGAGTCTAAGTTAAAATCCTTCAACTCCAGAAAGCTCAAAGAGAAATCCAAGGCATTCAAGTTTAAAATCGGAGGATTTTCCAAAAGAAGAAAAAGAGTGCACAAACCCTATTTTTTGTTTTTCCCAACTTCTCATCTGTAATCTTTGTGAAGAATCCGAGCTGAGGCCTGACTCAACATCTCAAAGGAGAAGAGGAAAAGAAGAAAAGAAGAAAAGCTCAAATCAACTTTGCTTCAAACATGCTTTTCTAACCTTGTTTATTTATATTGAATATTTGCTCATTTGAGGAGTTGTTTATTATTGTAAACACCATTCTTATTTATTTTTGCTAGTTCAATAAGGGGGATTGAATTAGTGAAGGTAGTATACCTCGGGTCAAGCTAGATTAGCTTGGGTTTAGGTTTTGTGCTGGTGAGCCCGGAAAACCAGCTGGGTTCGTTGTGATCTTGGGGGAAAACAATAAGATTTGAGTTGTGAGCTTGTAAAATAACTCGGCTGTAATCTAGTAGATTATAGTGCGGACCCAAGTGGTGCTTAGGAGTGGACGTAGGTGTTTGATACACCGAACCACTATAAAATCTTTGTGTTTGCTGTGTTTTGATTCTCTCTCTCTATCTCTTTGTTTGTGATTAATATTTATTCCGCACTTAATCTTGTTTGTTCCAAAGCTAATTGTTTTAAAAGGTTAAATTTTTAAGAACCCAATTCATCCCCCTCTTGGGTTGCTATCTGGGCCAACAATTGATATCAGAGCAAGTGCTCATTTGAATTTGGTCTAACGATCAAGAGCAAAAGATCCAAATGGCAGCTCAAGCTAGTTCATCTTATTTAGAAGGTCAATCCACTAATCGACCTCCTTTATTTAATGGAACTAATTATGGTTATTGAAAGCTAGGATGAAGATTTTTATTCAAGCACTTGACTATGACTTATGGGGAATCATAGTTAATGGTCCACACATACCCATAATTAGAGTAGACAACATGGTTATTCCTAAATCGTAAACGGAATGGGATGAACATGATAAGAAGTTGGCTCAGCTCAATGCTAAAGCCATGAATGTTTTGTATTGTTCAATGGATGTAAATGAATTTAATCGAATTTCTACATGTATTTCCGCAAAAGAAATTTGGGATAGATTAGAAGTTACCCATGAGGTTACTAATCAAGTAAAAGAATCAAAAATTAATATTTTGGTGCATAAATATGAACTATTTAGCATGGAACAAACTGAAACCATTACATGCATGTACACAAGATTCACTGATATTGTAAATAGTTTGAAAAGTCTTGGTAAGACTTATACTAATTCTAAACTTGTGCGTAAAATTCTTAGGTCACTTCCAAGATCATGAGAAGCGAAGGTAACTGCAATCCATGAAGCCAAGGACTTAAATGTTTTACCTTTGGAAGAGCTACTTGGATCCTTGATGACTCATGAGCTGACTATGAAACAACATCAAGAGGAGGAAGTCAAGAAGAAGAAAACTATTGCCCTCAAGGCTGCAGAAAGTGAGGAAAGCTGCAGTGATGGTGATGATGATGAGAAGACTGCACTCCTTGCAAACAAATTCAAAAAGTTCATGCAAAGAAGGAGACCCTTCCACAAGAAAAAGTCTGGAACAAAAATGGAAGGAGAAAAAGACAAAGAGAAAGACAAAGAAAAAGAGAAAGAGCCCTTAATATGTTATGAGTGCAAGAAACCGGGCATTTCAGATATGACTGTCCTCAATTGAAGAAAGTCTACAAGAAGAAGAAGAAGGCTTATGTTGCAACATGGAGTGATAGTGAAGAATCCTCTTCCAAGGAGGAACAAAAGGAAGTTGCCAATATTTGCTTTATGGCAAACGACGATAATGAGGTAAGTTTTGAAACACCTTATGATGATTTTACTTTTGAAGAATTATATGATGCATTTAATGAGTTAGTAAGAGATTTTAAGGTTCTGAAAAAGAAGAATAAATCTTTTAAAAAATGACAATTTAAATCTTGCCAAAGAGAAGGATAAAATAATTCATGAAGTTGAAAAATTAAAATCAGAAAATGAAGCTTTGGTTGAAGAAAAAGGATTAATTTCCAATGAAAATGAAAGATTAAAGAAGAAGTTGATAAATATAAAAATATAGTTGATAAATTTACATATAGTTCTGAAAAACTTAATTTATTATTGAGTAATCAAAGAGCTATATTTGATAAGGCTGGATTAGGTTATAGGCCTAACATAAAATAAAAGTATGTCAAAAACTTCTTTAGAAAAGAACAAGATAAAAATGAAGTTTTATGTCATTATTGTAACAAAAAGGGATACAAAACCTTTGAATGTAATTTTAAGAAAATTAACAAGAATTTAAGTAGTAAAGGAAGGAAAATATGGGTTCCAAAAGGAACAATCCTTATTGCTACTAACCATGAAAGACCCAAGAAGGCTTGGGTACCTAAATATAAGACTTGATCATTTTTGCAGGAGTGTCTTACGGCCAAAAGATCAAAGCGAAAGTGGTATCTCGACAGTGGCTGCTCAAGACACATGACGGTGACAAGGATCAATTCATCACCTTGAAAGCAAAAAGGGAGGAGTTGTTACGTTTGGTGACAATGGCAAAGGCCAGATCATGGGATTTGGTAAAATTCAAATAACTCCCTCCATATTTATTGAAAATGTATTATATGTTAATGGTTTAAAGCATAATCTAATTAGTATTAGTCAATTGTGTGATAAAGGTTTCAAAGTATCATTTGAAGCTTCTATTTGCACTGTTTCTAATCCCATTGATAATAGCATTGTATTTATTGGAAATAGAAATGGCAATGTGTACTTGATTGATTTAGACAATTTGTCTACTAGTAATCATTTCTTAGTTGCTAACAATGCTAATATGAATGAGATTGGATGGCTGTGGCATCGTAGATTAGGTCATGCAAGCACGCACCTAATTTCAAAATTAATTAGAATGGATTTAGTAAAAGGCCTTCCACAACTAGATTTTGAAAATAACAAAATTTGTGATGCATGTCAATTTGGAAAACAAACTAGAAACTCTTTCAAAACTAAAAATATTGTTTCCACTTCTAGGCCACTTGAACTACTTCACATGGATCTCTTTGGACCTACTAGAACCACTAGTCTAGGAGGAAAGAAATATGGTCTTGTGATTGTAGATGATTATTCTAGATACACTTGGGTATTATTTTTAGCTCATAAAGATGAGACCTTTTCAATATTTCTGAAATTCTTCAAGAAGGTCACAAATGAGAAAAACAACACCATAGTGTCTCTTAGAAGTGATCATGGCATAGAATTTGAAAATCATTTATTTGAAAACTTTTGCATTGAAAATGCATCATCATAATTTCTCTGCACCTAGAACACCACAACAAAATGGAGTTGTAGAAAGAAAAAATAGAACCTTAGAAGACATGGCCCGTACCATGCTATGTGAAAGCAACCTACCAAAGTACTTTTGGGCGGAAGCTATAAACACGGCATGTTACATTCTTAATAGAGCTTTAATTAGGCCAATCCTCAAGAAAACTCCTTATGAACTATGGAACAATAGAAAACCAAACATAAGTTATTTTCATGCATTTGGTTGTAAATGTTTCATTCATAATAATGGTAAAGATAATCTAAGAAAATTTGATGCAAAATCAGATGAAGGCATATTCTTAGGATATTCAACATCTAGTAAAGCCTATAGAGTGTTTAACAAGAAAACTTAATTGTAGAAGAATCTATTCATGTAGTTTTGATGAATCTTTAGCATCAAGTTCAGGAAAGATTGATGATGAGGAAGATACAAACATATTAGAAAGGGATATTAAAAAATTAAATATAGATGTATCTTCAGATCATGAACAAGAAGCTAAAGATGATGATTCTCCTAGTGTTGATGTTGTTGATGCAAATCATAATGATGTAGATCTTCCTAGAGATTGGAGATATGCCTATGGTCATCCAAAAGAATTAATTATAGGTGATCCATCTCAAGGAGTAAGAACTAGATCATCAATGAGAAACATCAATAATCATCTTGCATTTGTATCTCAAATTGAACCTAAAACATTGAAGAAGCTGAAAAAGATAATAATTGGATGTTAGCTATGCAAGAGGAATTAAATCAATTTACTAGGAATAATGTCTGGACCCTTGTAGATAGACCTAAAGATCATTCTGTTATAGGATCAAAATGGGTATTTAGAAATAAATTAGATGAAAATGGCATAGTAATTAGAAACAAAGCTAGATTAGTTGCAAAAGGATATAATCAAGAAGAAGGAATTGATTTTGATGAAACTTTTGCACCTGTAGCTAGATTAGAAGCAATTAGATTATTACTTGCATTTGCATGTCATATGCATATCAATTTATTTCAAATGGATGTTAAAAGTGCATTTTTAAATGGATTTATAAATGAGGAAGTTTTTGTTGAACAACCACCTGGTTTTGAAGATCATGAATTTTCAAATCATGTTTTTAAATTGCACAAAGCACTATATGGTTTAAAACAAGCACCTAGAGCTTGGTATGATAGATTAAGCAAATTTCTGATTGAAAATGATTTTACAAGAGGAAATGTTGATAAAACACTATTTTTGAAAAGAAAAGACAAAGATTTATTAGTAGTACAAATATATGTTGATGATATTGTATTCGGTGCTACTAACAATCTCTTGTGTCAAGAATTTGCTAAGTTAATGCAGGGTGAATTCGAAATGAGCATGATGGGAGAACTCAACTTCTTCCTAGGACTTCAAATCAAGCAAAGCAAAGAGGGGATTTTCATCAATCAAGCAAAATACACAAAGGAACTTCTCAAGAAGTTTGGAATGGAGTCAATCAAACCCCTTGGAACACCTATGAGTCCTTCATGCAAATTAGACAAAGATGAAGACGGTAAGAAAGTAGATCAAAAATACTATAGAGGTATGATCGGATCTCTACTTTACTTAACTGCAAGTAGACCTGATATAATGTTTGCTGTTTGTCTATGTGCTAGATTTCAATCAGAACCTAAAGAATCTCACTTAATTGCTATGAAAAGAATCTTAAGATATCTAAGTGGAACTAAAAATGTAGGATTATGGTATTCTAGAGACTCAACACTAAACTTGATTGCATATTCTGACTCTGACTATGCTGGATGTAAACTAGATAGAAAAAGTACAAGTGGTGCATGTCAATTCTTAGGAAGTAACTTAATCTCTTGGTTTAGCAAAAAGCAAAATTCGGTTGCATTATCAACTGCTGAAGCAGAATATGTTGCAGCTGGAAGTTGCTGTGCTCAAATCCTTTGGATTAAGCGACAACTTGAAGATTATGGCATAACACTTGATAAAACTCCTATTAGATGTGATAATACAAGTGCAATAAATTTAACTAAAAATCCAATTCAACATTCAAGAACCAAACACATTGAAATTAGATATCACTTTATAAGAGAACATGTAGCTAATAATGAAATTTGCCTTGATTATGTTAATACTGAAGAACAATTAGCTGATATATTTACAAAACCTTTGAGTGAAGAGAGATTTTGTTATCTTAGAGGTGAATTAGGGATTTGTGATCCTTTGGAATGATTTTGAAACCCTTAAGGAATGACTATCTAGATTTCTATTAATTTCCTGAGATTCCTTTCATATTTTAAGGACAATTTATCTAGTCATTTATGCAATTTGATTCTTCATATTCCAAAGATTTTTTCAAAAATTTATTGACCCTATTTTGACAAGTTTTGCTGAAACTCTATTATTTTTCTCTGAAACTGTCTGTGGAGTCGACACCTCAATTTGAGGAGTCGACACCTCTTCTGTATCGCTCTCGGTCCTTGACCTTGGAGCCGACACCCGTTAAGTGGAGCCGACTCCAGTTCGAGCGCTAACTGTGTTAGCGACTTGGAGTCGACACCCGACTTTGCGGGAGTCGACACCTGGTGGTCCCAAATCGACTTTATTAGGGCAGAGTCGACACCTCCGTCATTTCTATCGTCTCCAATCCCTTTCCAAACTCTTTCCAAACTCTCTCAAAACCTCCCTAAGCCAAATTCTCCTCAAATCAAACATTCCCAAAGATTTCTATGGCACCTAAGTGGAGAGGATCGGTTCTTGGAGCTCCCGTAACCATCAGAAAGTGTACGGCTAGGCGTCCCATCCGTGAGCCATCTCCAAGCAACGATTCTTCCTCGACCCATTCGGATAATCCTAGTCCCTCATCTCCACAGGTAGATACTCTAGCCGGGAGAGTTATTACAATGGGTAGAAAGATTGATTTTGATTTCTTTGAGTCTGAGGGATTTTCTATTGGAAGACAAATCAAAGAGCTTGGCTGGGACAAGGTTTGTTCATTAGATGTTCCCACTTATCCAGTGATGCGTGTCGTAGCGCAACGATTTAAACACCTTAATTTCACTATTAGGATAGCGAGAGTAAGGGATCGATTCCACAGGGACTTTAGCGATTATCTTGAAATAAACTTATAAATTTAATTAATTAAATAATTAGTAGTGCAAAAATAATCAAGATATGGTCTATCTTATAAGAGCACGGTCCGTACCCGTAGATCACGGTCCGTCCCTTTAAAGAATAGATCAGTCTAAAATTATTTCCACTTAAATATAATTAATAATAATTAATCATGAATAAAAATTTTATTTCATATAAAGTAAAAATGATGACATAAAAAAAAACAAATTGCAACAAATTTTTAAACCAAATAGAAGACAAGTTGAACCGGCCCTTTGTTCTTCCTCTGTCTCCAAGCCACGGCACGAACAGACGTCTTCTGAGAAAAGAGCAGGGAACAGCAACCTCCACGAAAGGAACTCACAGATGCAGCGAACAACGAACGGAGCCTCCACTGCTACTCCCCAACGCCCACGGATGCAGTGCATTGACTCCCTCCTCTGCGATTTATAGAATTTCATATGCGGCTTGACGCGGAGAGGACGCGGAGAAGAAACTATTTCTGTAACAGAAAAGAGACGCGGAAGCAACGAAGCAAATCCTTGATAAATCGTCAATAAAATTTAAATTTCTTCTAGAGGATTTTAATTCACTCAATTTGATAACTTTTAATCTAATCTATTCTTTAATTGGTGGAGGAAACGGTTAGAAATTGATTTGGATAAGAACCATTTAAGAAAACAGAGCCGTGCGGAAGCGATGAAATCAAGTGAGAAAATCTTAAGAAATCTTTAATAAAATTTAAATTCATTCAAAAGGAATTTAATTCGTCTAATTTTATAACTTCCAATCTAATTTATTCCTTAATTAATGGAGAAACGATTAGATTGGATTTAGAGAAGAATTGGCGGAAACAGAGGAATCGGCTGAGAAAACGATGAAGTCGGCACTTGGTTGCCGACTTCGCTTTAAAATCCGTGCTAAATAGATAAATAAATGAAAAATCAATTCCGGGCTCATCTTAACTCCGATTTGAGTGCCGTTTGCGTTATTAAATCCCTAAAATCGAGCTCTTTAAACTGATAAGTTTTATCAAAAATATTATATAAAATATTAAAATATTAAATAATAATAGGTACGTTAAATTATTAATTAATAGGTTTAATGATAATTATTTATGCGTTTATCACTCCCCCCAACTTGAATCTTACTCGTCCTTGAGAAAATAATAAAAATTTAGAAACATGTACCAAGTTAGTCTAAGAATTGATAGTTATCTTATAGTTCTTTTCTT